>CM059475.1:5535713-5784099 GCA_030408155.1 Lophura swinhoii
TATTTGTGGGTGAGAAGGTCCTATTTGAAGGGGGAAACCTGGTATTTCTTGGAGAAGAGGTGATATATTTGGGAGAAATGTGGCATGTCTGGCAGAAACTGTCCTATTGTGGGGATAAAACAGGTATTTGTGGGAGAAAAGGTCCTATTTGAAGGGGGAAACCTGGTATTTCATGGAGAAGATGTGATCTATTTGGGAGAAATGTGGCCTTTCTAGTAGAAAATGTCTAATTTGAGGGGAGAAGGCTGGTAGTTGTGGGTGAGAAGGTCCTATTTCAGGAGGAATCCTGGTATTTCTTGGAGAAGATGTGATATATTTGGGAGAAATGTGGCCTTTCTGGAAGAAAATGTCCAATTTGGGGGGAGAAGGCTGGTAGTTTTGGGTGAGAAGGTCCTATTTCAGGAGGAATCCTGGTATTTCTTGGAGAAGATGTGATATATTTGGGAGAAATCTGGCATTCCTTGAAGAAACTGTCCTCTTTTGGGGATAAAAGAGGTTTTTTTGGGGAAAAGGTCCTATTTGAAGGGGGAAGCGTGGTATTTCTTGGAGAAGATGTGATATATTTGGGAGAAATGTGGCATTTCTGGAAGAAACTGTCCTCTTTTGGGGATAGAACAGGTATTTGTGGGTGAAAAGGTCTTATTTGAAGGGGGAAACCTGGTATTTCTTGGAGAAGATGTGATCTATTTGGGAGAAATGTGGCATGTCTGCAAGAAACTGTTCTCTTTTGGGGACCAAAGAGGTATTTGTGGGTGAAAAGGTCCTAATTGAAGGGGGAAAGCTGGTATTTCTTGGAGAAGATGTGATCTATTTGGGAGAAATGTGGCATTTCTGGAAGAAACTGTCCTATTTTGGGGATAAAACAGGTATTTGTGGGTGAAAAGGTCCTATTTGATGGGGGAAAGCTGGTAATTCTATGAGAAGATGTGATATATTTGGGAGAAATGTGCCATTTCCGGAAGAAACTGTCCTCTTTTGGGGATAAAACAGGTATTTGTGGTTGAAAAGGTCCTATTTGAAGGGGGAAATCCGGTATTTCTTGGAGAAGACGTGATCTATTTGGGAGAAATGTGGCATGTCTGGCAGAAACTGTCCTATTTTGGGGATAAAAGTGGTATTTGTGGGTGAAAAGGTCTTATTTGAAGGGGGAAACCTGGTATTTCTTGGAGAAGATGTGATATATTTGGGAGAAATGTGGCATTTCTGGAAGAAACTGTCCTATTTTGGGGATAAAAGAGGTATTTGTGGGTGATAAGGTCCTATTTGAAGGGGGAAAACTGGTATTTCTTGGAGAAGATGTGGTATATTTGGGAGAAATGTGGCATTTCTGGAAGAAACTGTCCTATTTTGGGGAGAAGGCTGGTGTTTGAGGGAGAAAAGGTCCTCTTTCAGGAGGAATCCTGGTATTTCTTGGAGAAGATGTGATATATTTGGGAGAAATGTGGCATTTCTGGAAGAAACTGTCCTATTTTGGGGATAAAAGAGGTATTTGTGGGTGAAAAGGTCCTATTTGAAGGGGGAAACCTGGTATTTCTTGGAGAAGATGTGATCTATTTGGGAGAAATGTGGCATTTCTGGAAGAATATGTCCAATTTGAGGGATAAAACAGGTATTTGTGGTTGAAAAGGTCCTATGTGAAGGGGGAAACCGGGTATTTCTTGGAGAAGATGTGATATGTTTGGGGGAAATCTGGCATTTCTGGAAGAAACTGTCCTATTTGAGGGGAGAAGGCTGGTATTTGTGGGAGAAAAGGTCCTATTTCAGGAGGAATCCTGGTATTTCTTGGAGAAGATGTGATATATTTGGGAGAAATGTGGCCTTTCTGGAAGAAAATGTCCAATTTGAGGGGAGAAGGCTGGTAGTTTTGGGTGAGAAGGTCCTCTTTCAGGAGGAATCCTGGTATTTCTTGGAGAAGATGTGATATATTTTTTGGAGAAATCTGGCATTCCTGGAAGAAACTGTCCTCTTTTGGGGATAAAAGAGGTTTTTTTGGGGAAAAGGTCCTATTTGAAGGGGGAAGCGTGGTATTTCTTGGAGAAGATGTGATATATTTGGGAGAAATGTGGCATTTCTGGAAGAAACTGTCCTCTTATGGGGATAGAACAGGTATTTGTGGGTGAAAAGGTCTTATTTGAAGGGGGAAACCTGGTATTTCTTGGAGAAGATGTGATCTATTCGGGAGAAATGTGGCATGTCTGGAAGTAACTGTCCTATTTGGGGGGAGAAGTGTGGTATTTGTGGGAGAAAAGTTTCTATTTCAGGAGGAATCTTGGCATTTCTTGGAGAAGATGTGATATAATTGGGAGAAATGTGGCTTTTCTGGAAGAAACTGTCCTGTTTTGGGGATAAAAGAGGTTTTTTTGGGGAAAAGGTACTATTTGAAGGGGGAAACCTGGTATTTCTTGGAGAAGATGTGATATATTTGGGAGAAATGTGGCATGTCTGGAAGAAACTGTCCTGTTTTGGGGATAAAAGAGTTATTTGTTGGTGAAAAGGTCCTATTTGAAGGGGGAAAGCTGGTATTTCTTGGCGGAGTTGTGATATATTTGGGAGAAATGTGGCCTTTCTGGAAGAAACTGTCCTCTTTTGGGGATAAAAGAGGTATTTCATGGAGAAAAGGTCCTAATTCAAGGGGGAAACCTGGTATTTCTTGGAGAAGATGTGATCTATTTGGGAGAAATGTGGCATGTCTGGAAAAAACTGTCCTATTTTGGGGATAAAAGAGGTATTTGTGGGTGAGAAGGTCCTATTTGAAGGGGGAAACGTGGTATTTCTTGGAGAAGATGTGATATATTTGGGAGAAATCTGGCATTCCTGGAAGAAACTGTCCTCTTTTGGGTATAAAAGAGGTTTTTTGGGGGAAAAGGTCCTATTTGAAGGGGGAAACGTGGTATTTCTTGGAGAAGATGTGATATATTTGGGAGAAATGTGGCATATCTGGAAGAAACTGTCCTCTTATGGGGATAGAACAGGTATTTGTGGGTGAAAAGGTCCTATTTCCAGGGGAAAACCTGGTATTTCTTGGAGAAGATGTGTTATATTTGGGAGAAATGTGGCATTTCTGGAAGAAAATGTCCTATTTGGGTGGAGAAGGGTGGTATTTGTGGGAGAAAAGTTCCTATTTCAGGAGGAATCCTGGTATTTCTTGGAGGAGATGTGATATGTTTGGGAGAAATGTGCCATTTCTGGAAGAAACTGTCCTATTTTGGGGGAGAAGGCTGGTATTTGTGGTAGAAAAGGTCCTCTTTCAGGAGGAATCCTGGTATTTCTTGGAGAAGATGTGATATATTTGGGAGAATTGAGGCCTTTCTGGAAGAAAATGTCCAATTTGGGGGGAGAAGGCTGGTAGTTTTGGGTGAGAAGGTCCTATTTCAGGAGGAATCCTGGCATTTCTTGGAGAAGATGTGATATATTTGGGAGAAATGTGGCATTTCTGGAAGAAAATGTCCTGTTTTGGGGATAAAAGAGGTATTAGTGGTTGAAAAGGTCCTATTTGAAGGGGGAAACCTGGTATTTCTTGGAGAAGATGTGATATATTTGGGAGAAATGTGGCCTTTCTGGAAGAAACTGTCCTCTTTTGGGGATAAAAGAGGTATTTCATGGAGAAAAGGTCCTAATTCAAGGGGGAAACGTGGTATTTCTTGGCGGAGTTGTGACCTATTTGGGAGAAATGTGGCATTTCTGGAAGAAACTGTCCTCTTTTGGGGATAAAACAGGTATTTGTGGGAGAAAAGGTCCTATCTGAAGGGGGAAACCTGGTATTTCTTGGAGAAGATGTGATCTATTTGGGAGAAATGTGGCATGTCTGGAAGAAACTGTCCTCTTTTGGGGATAAAAGAGGTATTTGTGGGTGAAAAAGTCTTATTTGAAGGGGAAACCTGGTATTTCTTGGAGAAGATGTGATATATTTGGGAGAAATCTGGCATTCCTGGAAGAAACTGTCCTCTTTTGGGGATAAAAGAGGTTTTTTTGGGGAAAAGGTCCTATTTGAAGGGGGAAACCTGGTATTTCTTGGAGAAGATGTGATATATTTGGGAGAAATGTGGCATGTCTGGAAGAAAATGTCCTATTCGGGGGGAGAAGGGTGGTATTTGTGGGTGAAAAGGTCCTATTTGAAGGGGGAAACCTGGTATTTCTTGGAGAAGATGTGATATGTTTGGGAGTAATGTGGCCTTTCTGGAAGAAACTGTCCTCTTTTGGGGATAAAAGAGGTATTTGTGGGTGAAAAGGTCCTATTTGAAGGGGAAAACCTGGTATTTCTTGGAGAAGATGTGATATATTTGGGAGAAATGTGGCATTTCTGGCAGAAACTGTCCTATTTTGGGGATAAAAGAGGTATTTGTGGGTGAAAAGGTCTTATTTGAAGGGGAAACCTGGTATTTCTTGGAGAAGATGTGATCTATTTGGGAGAAATGTGGCATGTCTGGAAGAAACTGTCCTATTTGGGGGGAGAAGGGTGGTATTTGTGGGAGAAAAGTTCCTATTTCAGGAGGAATCCTGGTATTTCTTGGAGGAGATGTGATATGTTTGGGAGTAATGTGGCCTTTCTGGAAGAAACTGTCCTCTTTTGGGGATAAAACAGGTATTTGTGGGTGAAAAGGTCCTATTTGAAGGGGGAAACCTGGTATTTCTAGGAGAAGATGTGATATATTTGGGAGAAATGTGGCATGTCTGGCAGAAACTATCCTATTTTGGGGATAAAAGTGGTATTTGTGGGTGAAAAGGTCCTATTTGAAGGGGGAAACCTGGTATTTCTTGGAGAAGATGTGATATGTTTGGGAGAAATGTGGCATTTCTGGAAGAAACTGTCCTATTTTGGGGATAAAACAGGTATTTGTGGGTGAAAAGGTCCTATTTGAAGGGGGAAAGCTGGTAATTCGATGAGAAGATGTGATATATTTGGGAGAAATGTGCCATTTCCGGAAGAAACTGTCCTCTTTTGGGGATAAAACAGGTATTTGTGGTTGAAAAGGTCCTATTTGAAGGGGGAAATCCGGTATTTCTTGGAGAAGATGTGATATATTTGGGAGAAATGTGGCATGTCTGGCAGAAACTGTCCTATTTTGGGGATAAAAGTGGTATTTGTGGGTGAAAAGGTCCTATTTGAAGGGGGAAACCTGGTATTTCTAGGAGAAGATGTGATCTATTTGGGAGAAATGTGGCATTTCTGGAAGAAACTGTCCTATTTTGGGGATAAAACAGGTATTTGTGGGTGAAAAGGTCCTATTTGAAGGGGGAAACGTGGTATTTCTTGGAGAAGATGTGGTATATTTGGGAGAAATGTGGCATTTCTGGAAGAAACTGTCCTATTTTGGGGAGAAGGCTGGTATTTGTGGGTGAAAAGGTCCTCTTTCAGGAGGAATCCTGGTATTTCTTGGAGAAGATGTGATATATTTGGGAGAAATCTGGCATTTCTGGAAGAAACTGTCCTATTTTGGGGATAAAAGAGGTATTTGTGGGTGAAAAGGTCCTATTTGAAGGGGGAAACCTGGTATTTCTTGGAGAAGATGTGATATATTTGGGAGAAATGTGGCCTTTCTGGAAGAAACTGTCCTCTTTTGGGGATAAAAGAGGTATTTGTGGGAGAAAATGTCCTATTTGAAGGGGGAAACCTGGTATTTCTTGGAGAAGATGTGATATATTTGGGAGAAATGTGGCATTTCTGGAAGAATATGTCCAATTTGAGGGATAGAACAGGTATGTGTGGTTGAAAAGGTCCTATTTGAAGGGGGAAACCTGGTATTTCTTGGAGAAGATGTGATATATTTGGGAGAAATGTGGCATGTCTGGAAGAAACTGTCCTCTTTTGGGGATAAAACAGGTATTTGTGGGAGAAAAGGTCCTATCTGAAGGGGGAAACCTGGTATTTCTTGGAGAAGATGTGATCTATTTGGGAGAAATGTGGCATGTCTGGAAAAAATGTCCTCTTTTGGGGATAAAACAGGTATTTGTGGGTGAAAACGTTGTATTTGAAGTTGGAAACCTGTTATTTCTTGGAGAAGATGTGATATATTTGGGAGAAATGAGGCATTTCTGGAAGAAACAGTTCTATTTTGGGGATAAAACAGGTACTTGTGGGTGAAAAGGTCCTATTTGAAGGGGGAAACGTGGTATTTCTTGGAGAAGATGTGATATATTTGGGAGAAATGTGGCATTTCTTGAAGAAACTGTCCTCTTTTGGGGATAAAAGAAGTATTTGTGGATGAAAAGTTCCTATTTGAAGGGGGAAACCTGGTGTTTCTTGGAGAAGATGTGATATATTTGGGAGAAATATGGCATTTCTGGAAGAAACTTTCCTATTTTGGGGATAAAAGAGGTATTTGTGGGTGAAAAGGTCGTATTTCAGGAGGAATCCTGGTATTTCTTGGAGAAGATGTGATATATTTGGGAGAAATGTGGCCTTCCTGGAAGAAACTGTCCTATTTTGGGGATAAAACAGATATTTGTGGGTGAAAATTTCCTATTTCAAGGGGGAAACGTGGTATTTCTTGGAGAAGATGTGATATATTTGGGAGAAATGTGGCAGTTCTGGAAGAATATGTCCAATTTGAGGGATAAAACAGGTATTTGTGGTTGAAAAGGTCCTATGTGAAGGGGGAAACCGGGTATTTCTTGGAGAAGATGTGATATGTTTGGGGGAAATCTGGCATTTCTGGAAGAAACTGCCCTATTTGAGGGGAGAAGGCTGGTATTTGTGGGAGAAATGGTCCTATTTCAGGAGGAATCCTGGTATTTCTTGGAGAAGATGTGATCTATTTGGGAGAAATGTGGCCTTTCTGGAAGAAAATGTCCAATTTGAGGGGAGAAGGCTGGTAGTTTTGGGTGAGAAGGTCCTCTTTCAGGAGGAATCCTGGTATTTCTTGGAGAAGATGTGATATATTTTTTGGAGAAATCTGGCATTCCTGGAAGAAACTGTCCTCTTTTGGGGATAAAAGAGGTTTTTTTGGGGAAAAGGTCCTATTTGAAGGGGGAAGCGTGGTATTTCTTGGAGAAGATGTGATATATTTGGGAGAAATGTGGCATTTCTGGAAGAAACTGTCCTCTTTTGGGGATAGAACAGGTATTTGTGGGTGAAAAGGTCTTATTTGAAGGGGGAAACCTGGTATTTCTTGGAGAAGATGTGATCTATTCGGGAGAAATGTGGCATGTCTGGAAGTAACTGTCCTATTTGGGGGGAGAAGGGTGGTATTTGTGGGAGAAAAATTCCTATTTCAGGAGGAATCCAGGTATTTCTTGTAGGAGATGTGATATGTTTGGGAGAAATGTGGCATTTCTGGAAGAAACTGTCCTCTTTTGGGGATAAAACAGGTATTTGTGGGTGAAAAGGTCCTATTTGAAGGGGGAAACCTGGTATTTCTTGGAGAAGATGTGATATATTTGGGAGAAATGTGGCATGTCTGGAAGAAAATGTCCTCTTTTGGGGATAAAAGAGGTATTTGTTGGTGAAAAGGTCCTATTTGAAGGGGGAAAGCTGGTATTTCTTGGAGAAGATGTGATCTATTTGGGAGAAATGTGGCATTTCTGGAAGAAACTGTCCTCTTTTGGGGATAAAACAGGTATTTGTGGGTGAAAACGTTGTATTTGAAGGGGGAAACCTGTTATTTCTTGGAGAAGATGTGATATATTTGGGAGAAATGTGGCATTTCTGGAAGAAACTGTTCTATTTTGGGGATAAAACAGGTATTAGTGGGTGAAAAGGTCCTATTTGAAGGGGGAAACCTGGTATTTCTTGGAGAAGATGTGATCTATTTGGGAGAAATCTGGCCATTCTGGAAGAAACTGTCCTCTTTTGGGGATAAAAGAAGTATTTGTGGGTGAAAAGGTCCTATTTGAAGGGGGAAACCTGGTATTTCTTGGAGAAGATGTGATATATTTGGGAGAAATGTGGCATTTCTGGAAGAAACTGTCGTATTTTGGGGATAAAAGAGGTATTTGTGGGTGAAAAGGTCTTATTACAAGGGGGAAACCAGGTATTTCTTGGAGAAGATGTGATATATTTGGGAGAAATGTGGCATGTCAGGATGAAACTGTCCTCTTTTGGGGATTCAAGAGGTATTTGTGGGTGAAAAGTTCCTATTTCAAGGAGGAAACCTGGTATTTCTTGGAGAAGATGTGATATGTTTGGGAGAAAAGTGGGATTTCTGGACGTAACTGCTCTATTTTGGGGACAAAAGAGGTATTTGTGGGTGATAAGGTCCTATTTGAAGGGGGAAAGCTGGTATTTCTTGGAGAAGATGTGATATATTTGGGGGAAATCTGGCATTTCTGGAAGAAACTGTCCTATTTGGGGGGAGAAGGCTGGTATTTGTGGGTGAAAAGGTCCTCTTTCAGGAGGAATCCTGGTATTTCTTGGAGAAGATGTGATGTATTTGGGAGAAATGTGGCATTTCTGGAAGAAACTGTCCTATTTGAGGGATAAAAGAGGTATTTGTGGGTGAAAAGGTTGTATTTAAGGAGGAATCCTGGTATTTCTTGGAGAAGATGTGATATATTTGGGAGAAATGTGGCCTTTCTGGAAGAAACTGTCCTCTTTTGGGGATAAAACAGGTATTTGTGGGTGAAAAGGTCCTATTTGAAGGAGGAAACCTGGTATTTCTTGGAGAAGATATGATCTATTTGGGAGAAATGTGGCATTTCTGAAAGAAATTGCCATCTTTTGGGGATAAAAGAGTTTTTTGGGGGGAAAAGGTCCAATTTGAAGGGGGAAACGTGGTATTTCTTGGAGAAGATGTGATATGTTTGGGAGTAATGTGGCCTTTCTGGAAGAAACTGTCCTCTTTTGGGGATAAAAGAGGTATTTGTGGGTGAAAAGGTCCTATTTGAAGGGGAAAACCTGGTATTTCTTGGAGAAGATGTGATATATTTGGGAGAAATGTGGCGTTTCTGGCAGAAACTGTCCTATTTTGGGGATAAAAGAGGTATTTGTGGGTGAAAAGGTCGTATTTCAGGAGGAATCCTGGTTTTTCTTGGAGAAGATGTGATATATTTGGGAGAAATGTGGCATTTCTTGAAGAAACTGTCCTCTTTTGGGGATAAAAGAGATATTTGTGGGTGAAAAGGTCCTATTTGAAGGGGGAAAGCAGGTATTTCTTGGAGAAGATGTGATCTATTTGGGAGAAATGTGGCATTTCTGGAAGAATATGTCCAATTTGAGGAATAGAACTGGTATGTGTGGTTGAAAAGGTCCTATTTGAAGGGGGAAACGTGGTATTTCTTGGAGAAGATGTGATATATTTGGGAGAAATGTGGCATGTCTGGAAGAATCTGTCCTCTTTTGGGGATAAAAGAGGTATTTGTGGGTGAAAAGGTCTTATTTGAAGGGGGAAACGTGGTATCTCTTGGAGAAGAGGTGATATATTTGGGAGAAATGTGGCATGTCTGGAAGAAGCTGTCCTATTTGGGGGATAAAACAGGTATTTGTGGGAGAAAAGGTCCTATTTGAAGGGGGAAGCGTGGTATTTCTTGGAGAAGATGTGATCTATTTGGGAGAAATGTGGCCTTTCTGGAAGAAAATGTCCAATTTGGGGGGAGAAGGCTGGTAGTTTTGGGTGAGAAGGTCCTATTTCAGGAGGAATCCTGGTATTTCTTGGAGAAGATGTGATATATTTGGGAGAAATGTGGCCTTTCTGGAAGAAAATGTCCAATTTGGGGGGAGAAGGCTGGTAGTTTCGGGTGAGAAGGTCCTATTTTAGGAGGAATCCTGGCATTTCTTGGAGAAGATGTGATATATTTGGGAGAAATGTGGCCTTTCTGGAAGAAACTGTCCTGTTTTGGGGATAAAAGAGGTTTTTTTGGGGAAAAGGTACTATTTGAAGGGGGAAACCTGGTATTTCTTGGAGAAGATGTGATATATTTGGGAGAAATGTGGCCTTTCTGGAAGAAACTGTCCACTTTTGGGGATAAAAGAGGTATTTCATGGAGAAAAGGTCCTAATTGAAGGGGGAAACCTGGTATTTCTTGGAGAAGATGTGATATATTTGGGAGAAATGTGGCCTTTCTGGAAGAAACTGTCCACTTTTGGGGATAAAAGAGGTATTTCATGGAGAAAAGGTCCTAATTCAAGGGGGAAACCTGGTATTTCTTGGAGAAGATGTGATATATTTGGGAGAAATGTGGCATGTCTGGAAAAAACTGTCCTCTTTTGGGGATAAAAGAGGTATTTGTGGGTGAGAAGGTCCTATATGAAGGGGGAATCCTGGTATTTCTTGGAGAAGATGTGATATATTTGGGAGAAATCTGGCATTCCTGGAAGAAACTGTCCTCTTTTGTGGATAAAACAGGTATTTGTGGGTGAAAACGTTGTACTTGAAGGGGGAAACCTGGTATTTCTTGGAGAAGATGTGATATATTTGGGAGAAATGTGGCATTTCTGGAAGAAACTGTTCTATTTTGGGGATAAAACAGGTATTAGTGGGTGAAAAGGTCCTATTTGAAGGGGGAAACCTGGTATTTCTTGGAGAAGATGTGATATATTTGGGAGAAATCTGGCATTTCTGGAAGAAACTGTCCTATTTTGGGGATAGAAGAGGTATTTGTGGGTGAAAAGGTCCTATTTCAAGGGGGAAAGCTGGTATTTCTTGGAGAAGATGTGATATATTTGGGAGAAATGTGGCCTTTCTGGAAGAAAATGTCCTCTTTTGGGGATAAAAGAGGTATTTGTGGGTGAAAAGGTCCTATTTGAAGGGGGAAACCTGGTATTTCTTGGAGAAGATGTGATATATTTGGGAGAAATCAGGCATGTCTGGAAGAAACTGTCCTCTTTTGGGGATACAAGAGGTATTTGTGGGTGAAAAGGTCCTATTTGAAGGGGGAAACCTGGTATTTCTTGGAGAAGATGTGATCTATTTGGGAGAAATCTGGCATTTCTGGAAGAAACTGTTCTATTTTGGGGATAAAACAGGTATTAGTGGGTGAAAAGGTCCTATTTGAAGGGGGAAACCTGGTATTTCTTGGAGAAGATGTGATCTATTTGGGAGAAATCTGGCCATTCTGGAAGAAACTGTCCCCTTTTGGGGATAAAAGAAGTATTTGTGGGTGAAAAGGTCCTATTTGAAGGGGGAAACCTGGTATTTCTTGGAGAAGATGTGATATATTTGGGAGAAATGTGGCATTTCTGGAAGAAACTGTCGTATTTTGGGGATAAAAGAGGTATTTGTGGGTTAAAAAGGTCTTATTACAAGGGGGAAACCAGGTATTTCTTGGAGAAGATGTGATATATTTGGGAGAAATGTGGCATGTCAGGAAGAAACTGTCCTCTTTTGGGGATTCAAGAGGTATTTGTGGGTGAAAAGTTCCTATTTCAAGGAGGAAACCTACTATTTCTTGGAGAAGATGTGATATGTTTGGGAGAAATGTGGGATTTCTGGACGTAACTGCTCTATTTTGGGGACAAAAGAGGTATTTGTGGGTGATAAGGTCCTATTTGAAGGGGGAAAGCTGGTATTTCTTGGAGAAGATGTGATATATTTGGGGGAAATCTGGCATTTCTGGAAGAAACTGTCCTATTTGGGGGGAGAAGGCTGGTATTTGTGGGTGAAAAGGTCCTCTTTCAGGAGGAATCCTGGTATTTCTTGGAGAAGATGTGATGTATTTGGGAGAAATGTGGCATTTCTGGAAGAAACTGTCCTATTTGAGGGATAAAAGAGGTATTTGTGGGTGAATAGGTCGTATTTAAGGAGGAATCCTGGTATTTCTTGGAGAAGATGTGATATATTTGGGAGAAATGTGGCCTTTCTGGAAGAAACTGTCCTCTTTTGGGGATAAAACAGGTATTTGTGGGTGAAAAGGTCCTATTTGAAGGAGGAAACCTGGTATTTCTTGGAGAAGATATGATCTATTTGGGAGAAATGTGGCATTTCTGAAAGAAATTGCCCTCTTTTGGGGATAAAAGAGTTTTTTGGGGGGAAAAGGTCCAATTTGAAGGGGGAAACGTGGTATTTCTTGGAGAAGATGTGATATGTTTGGGAGTAATGTGGCCTTTCTGGAAGAAACTGTCCTCTTTTGGGGATAAAAGAGGTATTTGTGGGTGAAAAGGTCCTATTCGAAGGGGGAAACCTGGTATTTCTTGGAAAGATGTGATCTATTTGGGAGAAATGTGGCATTTCTGGAAGAATATGTCCAATTTGAGGAATAGAACAGGTATGTGTGGTTGAAAAGGTCCTATTTGAAGGGGGAAACCTGGTATTTCTTGGAGAAGATGTGATATATTTGGGAGAAATGTGGCATGTCTGGAAGAATCTGTCCTCTTTTGGGGATAAAAGAGGTATTTGTGGGTGAAAAGGTCCTATTTGAAGGGGGAAACGTGGTATTTCTTGGAGAAGAGGTGATATATTTGGGAGAAATGTGGCATGTCTGGAAGAAGCTGTCCTATTTGGGGGATAAAACAGGTATTTGTGGGAGAAAAGGTCCTATTTGAAGGGGGAAGCGTGGTATTTCTTGGAGAAGATGTGATCTATTTGGGAGAAATGTGGCATGTCTGGAAGAAACTGTCCTATTTTGGGGATAAAAGAGGTATTTGTGGGTGAAAAGGTCCTATTTCAGGAGGAATCCTGGTATTTCTTGGAGAAGATATGATATATTTGGGAGAAATGTGGCATTTCTGGAAGAAAATGTCCAATTTGGGGGGAGAAGGCTGGTAGTTTTGGGTGAGAAGGTCCTATTTCAGGAGGAATCCTGGTATTTCTTGGAGAAGATGTGATATATTTGGGAGAAATGTGGCCTTTCTGGAAGAAAATGTCCAATTTGGGGGGAGAAGGCTGGTAGTTTCGGGTGAGAAGGTCCTATTTTAGGAGGAATCCTGGCATTTCTTGGAGAAGATGTGATATATTTGGGAGAAATGTGGCATTTCTGGAAGAAACTGTCCTGTTTTGGGGATAAAAGATGTTTTTTTGGGGAAAAGGTACTATTTGAAGGGGGAAACCTGGTATTTCTTGGAGAAGATGTGATATATTTGGGAGAAATGTGGCCTTTCTGGAAGAAACTGTCCACTTTTGGGGATAAAAGAGGTATTTCATGGAGAAAAGGTCCTAATTGAAGGGGGAAACCTGGTATTTCTTGGAGAAGATGTGATATATTTGGGAGAAATGTGGCCTTTCTGGAAGAAACTGTCCTCTTTTGGGGATAAAAGAGGTATTTCATGGAGAAAAGGTCCTAATTCAAGGGGGAAACCTGGTATTTCTTGGAGAAGATGTGATATATTTGGGAGAAATGTGGCATGTCTGGAAAAAACTGTCCTCTTTTGGGGATAAAAGAGGTATTTGTGGGTGAGAAGGTCCTATATGAAGGGGGAATCCTGGTATTTCTTGGAGAAGATGTGATATATTTGGGAGAAATCTGGCATTCCTGGAAGAAACTGTCCTCTTTTGGGGATAAAAGAGGTTTTTTTGGGGAAAAGGTCCTATTTGAAGGGGGAAACGTGGTATTTCTTGGAGAAGATGTGATCTATTTGGGAGAAATGTGGCATATCTGGAAGAAACTGTCCTCTTATGGGGATAGAACAGGTATTTGTGGGTGAAAAGGTCCTATTTCCAGGGGAAAACCTGGTATTTCTTGGAGAAGATGTGTTATATTTGGGAGAAATGTGGCATTTCTGGAAGAAAATGTCCTATTTGGGGGGAGAAGGGTGGTATTTGTGGGAGAAAAGTTCCTATTTCAGGAGGAATCCTGGTATTTCTTGGAGGAGATGTGATATGTTTGGGAGAAATGTGCCATTTCTGGAAGAAACTGTCCTCTTTGGGGGATAAAAGAGGTATTTGTGGGTGAAAAGGTCCTATTTGAAGGGGGAAACCTGGTATTTCTTGGAGAAGATGTGATATGTTTGGGAGTAATATGGCATTTCTGGAAGAAACTGTCCTATTTTGGGGATAAAAGAGGTATTTGTGGGTGAAAAGGTCCTATTTGAAGGGGGAAACCTGGTATTTCTTGGAGAAGATGTGATCTATTTGGGAGAAATGTGGCATGTCTGGAAGAAACTGTCCTCTTTTGGGGATCAAACAGGTATTTGTGGGTGAAAAGGTCCTATTTGAAGGGGGAAACGCGGTAATTCTATGAGAAGATGTGATATATTTGGGAGAAATGTGGCATTTCAAGAAGAAAGTGTCCTGTTTTGGGGATAAAACAGGTATTTGTGGTTGAAAAGGTCCTATTTGAAGGGGGAAAGCTGGTATTTCTTGAAGGAGATGTGATATATTTGGGAGAAATGTGGCCTTTCTGGAAGAAACTTTCCTATTTTGGGGATAAAAGAGGTATTTGTGGGTGAAAAGGTCCTATTTCCAGGGGAAAACCTGGTATTTCTTGGAGAAGATGTGATATATTTGGGAGAAATGTGGCATGTCTGGAAGAAAATGTCCTATTTGGGGGGAGAAGGCTGGTATTTGTGGGAGAAAAGTTCCTATTTCAGGAGGAATCCTGGTATTTCTTGGAGGAGGTGTGATATGTTTGGGAGAAATGTGCCATTTCTGGAAGAAACTGTCCTATTTTGGGGGAGAAGGCTGGTATTTGTGGTAGAAAAGGTCCTCTTTCAGGAGGAATCCTGGTATTTCTTGGAGAAGATGTGATATATTTGGGAGAAATTAGGCCTTTCTGGAAGAAAATATCCAATTTGGGGGGAGAAGGCTGGTAGTTTTCATAGAATCATAGAATCATAGAATCACAAGGTTGGAAACGACCTATAAGATCATCTAGTCCAACCGTCTTCATACTGCCACTGCTACCACAAGCACTAAACCATATCTCGCAGCTCCTCGTCCAGGCGCCTCTTGAACACTGCCAGAGATGGCGACTCCACCACCTCCCTTGGCAGGCCATTCCAGTGCCTGACCACTCTCTGAGAGAAGAAGTTCTTCCTTAAGTCTAACCTAAACCTCTTCTTGTACAACTTGTGGCCATTCCCCCGGGTCCTGTTCGTTGCCTGGGAGAAGAGGCCAAACCCCTCTTCTCCACAACCTCCCTTCAGGAAGTTGTAGAGTGCAATGAGGTCTCCCCTGAGCCTCCTCTTCTCCAAACTAAACAATCCCAGCTCCCTCAGCCGCTCCTCATAGGACTTGTGCTCCAGACCCCTCACCAGTTTTGTTGCCCATCTCTGGACACGCTCCAGGGCCTCAGTGTCTTTTCTGTAGTGAGGGGCCCAAAACTGAACACAGTACTCAAGGTGCGGCCTCACCAGTGCTGAGTACAGGGGGATGATCACCTCCTTGCTCCTACTGGCCACACTATTTCTAATGCAGGCCAGGATGCCGTTGGCCCTCTTGGCCACCTGGGCACACTGTCGGCTCATGTTCAGCCGAGCATCGACCAACACCCCCAGGTCCCTTTCCTCTTCACAATCAACCAGCCACTCATCCCCAAGCCTATAGCGCTGCATGGGGTTGTTGCGGCCAAAGTGCAGGACCCGGCACTTGGCCTTGTTGAACCTCATTCCATTCGTTTCAGCCCAGCGATCCAGCTTATCTAAGTCCCTCTGAAGGGCCTCCCTACCCTCAGGCAGATCCACACCACCTCCCAGCTTGGTGTCATCTGCAAACTTACTGAGGGTACACTCAATCCCCTCGTCTAGGTCATCAATAAAGATATTAAACAAGATGGGCCCCAGTACCGACCCCTGGGGGACACCACTCGTAACAGGTCGCCAGCTGGACTTCGCTCCATTAACCACCACCCGTTGAGCACGGCCCTCGAGCCAGTTTCTTACCCAAAGGAGCGTGTACCTGTCCAGGCCACGGGCAGCCAGCTTCCCCAGAAGAAGCCTGTGAGAGACCATGTCAAAGGCTTTGCTGAAGTCTAGGTAGACTACATCAACAGCCTTTCCCTCATCTACCAGTCTGGTCACCCAGTCATAGAAGGAGATGAGGTTGGTCAAGCACGACCTGCCTTTCATGAACCCATGCTGGCTGGGCCTGATGCCCCGGGCACCACGCACATGCCGTG
Source organism: Lophura swinhoii (assembly GCA_030408155.1). Classification (NCBI taxonomy): domain Eukaryota; kingdom Metazoa; phylum Chordata; class Aves; order Galliformes; family Phasianidae; genus Lophura; species Lophura swinhoii. The sequence continues at coordinate 5,551,638 of CM059475.1, forward strand.
CGATCTCCCCCAAGATGATTTGCTCCATTACTTTCCCCGGTACCGAGGTCAGGCTGACAGGCCTATAGTTCCCCGGATCCTCCTTACGGCCCTTCTTGAAGATGGGAGTCACATCAGCAAGCCTCCAATCCTCTGGGACCTCTGCAGTTAACCAGGAGCGCTGATAGATGGTCATTTTGGGTGAGAAGGTCCTATTTCAGGAGGAATCCTGGCATTTCTTGGAGAAGATGTGATATATTTGGGAGAAATGTGGCATTTCTGGAAGAAAATGTCCTGTTTTTGGGATAAAAGAGGTATTAGTGGTTGAAAAGGTCCTATTTGAAGGGGGAAACCTGGTATTTCTTGGAGAAGATGTGATATATTTGGGAGAAATGTGGCCTTTCTGGAAGAAACTGTCCTCTTTTGGGGATAAAAGAGGTATTTCATGGAGAAAAGGTCCTAATTCAAGGGGGAAACGTGGTATTTCTTGGCGGAGTTGTGATCTATTTGGGAGAAATGTGGCATTTCTGGAAGAAACTGTCCTCTTTTGGGGATAAAACAGGTATTTGTGGGAGAAAAGGTCCTAATTGAAGGGGGAAACCTGGTATTTCTTGGAGAAGATGTGATCTATTTGGGAGAAATGTGGCATGTCTGGAAGAAACTGTCCTCTTTTGGGGATAAAAGAGGTATTTCATGGAGAAAAGGTCCTATTTGAAGGGGGAAGCCTGGTATTTCTTGGAGAAGATGTGATATATTTGGGAGAAATCTGGCATTCCTGGAAGAAACTATCCTCTTTTGGGGATAAAAGAGGTTTTTTTGGGGAAAAGGTCCTATTTGAAGGGGGAAACGTGGTATTTCTTGGAGAAGATGTGATCTATTTGGGAGAAATGTGGCATTTCTGGAAGAAACTGTCCTCTTATGGGGATAGAACAGGTATTTCTGGGTGAAAAGGTCCTATTTGAAGGGGAAAACCTGGTATTTCTTGGAGAAGATGTGATATATTTGGGAGAAATGTGGCATGTCTGGAAGAAAATGTCCTATTCGGGGAGAGAAGGGTGGTATTTGTGGGTGAAAAGGTCCTATTTGAAGGGGGAAACCTGGTATTTCTTGGAGAAGATGTGATATGTTTGGGAGTAATGTGGCCTTTCTGGAAGAAACTGTCCTCTTTTGGGGATAAAAGAGGTATTTGTGGGTGAAAAGGTCCTATTTGAAGGGGAAAACCTGGTATTTCTTGGAGAAGATGTGATATATTTGGGAGAAATGTGGCATTTCTGGCAGAAACTGTCCTATTTTGGGGATAAAAGAGGTATTTGTGGGTGAAAAGGTCGTATTTCAGGAGGAATCCTGGTATTTCTTGGAGAAGATGTGATATATTTGGGAGAAATGTGGCATTTCTTTAAGAAACTGTCCTCTTTTGGGGATAAAAGAGATATTTGTGGGTGAAAAGGTCCTATTTGAAGGGGGAAAGCAGGTATTTCTTGGAGAAGAGGTGATATATTTGGGAGAAATGTGGCATTTCTGGAAGAATATGTCCAATTTGAGGGATAGAACAGGTATGTGTGGTAGAAAAGTTCCTATTTGAAGGGGGAAACCTGGTATTTCTTGGAGAAGATGTGATATATTTGGGAGAAATGTGGCATGTCTGGAAGAAACTGTCCTCTTTTGGGGATAAAAGAGATATTTGTGGGTGAAAAGGTCCTATTTGAAGGGGGAAACGTGGTATTTCTTGGAGAAGATGTGATATATTTGGGAGAAATGTGGCATTTCTGGAAGAAGCTGTCCTATTTGGGGGATAAAACAGGTATTTGTGGGAGAAAAGTCCTATTTGAAGGGGGAAGCGTGGTATTTCTTGGAGAAGATGTGATCTATTTGGGAGAAATGTGGCCTTTCTGGAAGAAAATGTCCAATTTGGGGGGAGAAGGCTGGTAGTTTTGGGTGAGAAGGTCCTATTTCAGGAGGAATCCTGGTATTTCTTGGAGAAGATGTGATATATTTGGGAGAAATGTGGCCTTTCTGGAAGAAAATGTCCAATTTGGGGGGAGAAGGCTGGTAGTTTTGGGTGAGAAGGTCCTATTTTAGGAGGAATCCTGGCATTTCTTGGAGAAGATGTGATATATTTGGGAGAAATGTGGCATTTCTGGAAGAAACTGTCCTCTTTTGGGGATAAAAGAGGTTTTTTTGGGGAAAAGGTACTATTTGAAGGGGGAAACCTGGTATTTCTTGGAGAAGATGTGATATATTTGGGAGAAATGTGGCATTTCTGGAAGAAACTGTCCACTTTTGGGGATAAAAGAGGTATTTCATGGAGAAAAGGTCCTAATTGAAGGGGGAAACCTGGTATTTCTTGGCGGAGTTGTGATATATTTGGGAGAAATGTGGCCTTTCTGGAAGAAACTGTCCTCTTTTGGGGATAAAAGAGGTATTTCATGGAGAAAAGGTCCTAATTCAAGGGGGAAACCTGGTATTTCTTGGAGAAGATGTGATATATTTGGGAGAAATGTGGCATGTCTGGAAAAAACTGTCCTATTTTGGGGATAAAAGAGGTATTTGTGGGTGAGAAGGTCCTATATGAAGGGGGAAACGTGGTATTTCTTGGAGAAGATGTGATCTATTTGGGAGAAATCTGGCATTTCTGGAAGAAACTGTCCTCTTTTGGGGATAAAAGTGGTTTTTTGGGGGAAAAGGTCCTATTTGAAGGGGGAAACGTGGTATTTCTTGGAGAAGATGTGATATATTTGGGAGAAATGTGGCATTTCTGGAAGAAACTGTCCTCTTTTGGGGATAGAACAGGTATTTGTGGGTGAAAAGGTCCTATTTGAAGGGGAAAACCTGGTATTTCTTGGAGAAGATGTGATCTATTTGGGAGAAATGTGGCATTTCTGGAAGAAACTGTCCTCTTTTGGGGATAAAAGAGGTATTTGTGGGTGAAAAGGTCCTATTTGAAGGGGGAAACGTGGCATTTTTTGGAGAAGATGTGATATATTTGGGAGAAATGTGGCATGTCTGGAAGAAACTATCCTCTTTTGAGGGATAAAAGAGGTATTTGTGGGTGAAAAGGTCCTATTTGAAGGGGGAAACCTGGTATTTCTTGGAGAAGATGTGATATATTTGGGAGAAATGTGGCATTTCTGGAAGAAAATGTCCTCTTTTGGGGATAAAAGAATTTTTTGTGGGTGAAAAGGTCCTATTTGAAGGGGGAAACCTGGTATTTCTTGGAGAAGATGTGATATGTTTGGGAGAAATGTGGCCTTTCTGGAAGAAACTGTCCTATTTTGGGGATAAAAGTGGAATTTGTGGGTGATAAGGTCCTATTTGAAGGGGGAAACCTGGTATTTCTTGGAGAAGATGTGATCTATTTGGGAGAAATGTGGCCTTTCTGGAAGAAACTGTCCTCTTTTGGGGATAAAACAGGTATTTGTGGGTGAAAAGTTCCTATTTGAAGGGGGAAACCTGGCATTTCTTGGAGAAGATGTGATCTATTTGGGAGAAATATGGCCTTTCTGGAAGAAACTGTCCTCTTTTGGGGATAAAAGAGGTATTTGTGGGTGAAAAGGTCCTATTTGAAGGGGGAAACGTGGTATTTCTTGGAGAAGATGTGATATATTTGGGAGAAATGTGGCATGTCTGGAAGAAACTGTCCTCTTCTGGGGATAAAAGAGGTATTTGTGGGTGAAAAGGTCCTATTTGAAGGGGGAAACGTGGTATTTCTTGGAGAAGATGTGATATATTTGGGAGAAATGTGGCATTTCTTGAAGAAACTGTCCTATTTTGGGGATAAAAGATGTATTTGTGGGTGAAAAGGTCCTATTTGAAGGGGGAAAGCTGGTATTTCTTGGAGAAGATGTGATATATTTGGGAGAAATCTGGCATGTCGGGAAGAAACTGTCCTCTTTTGGGGAGAGAACAGGTATTTGTTGGTGAAAAGGTCCTATTTGAAGGGGAAAACCTGGTATTTCTTGGAGAAGATGTGATCTATTTGGGAGAAATGTGGCATTTCTGGAAGAAAATGTCCTATCTGAGGGATAATACAGGTATTTGTGGGTGAAAAGGTCCTATTTGAAGGGGAAAACCTGGTATTTCTTGGAGAAGATGTGATCTATTTGGGAGAAATGTGGCATTTCAGGAAGAAACTGTCCTATTTGGGGGGAGAAGGGTGGCATTCGTGGGAGAAAAGTTCCTATTTCAGGAGGAATCCTGGTATTTCTTGGAGGAGATGTGATATGTTTGGGAGAAATGTGCCATTTCTGGAAGAAACTGTCCTCCTTTGGGGATAAAAGAGGTATTTGTGGGTGAAAAGGTCCTATTTGAAGGGGGAAACGTGGCATTTCTTGGAGAAGATGTGATATGTTTGGGAGAAATATGGCATTTCTGGAAGAAACTGTCCGCTTTTGGGGATAAAACAGGTATTTGTGGGTGAAAAGGTTCTATTTGAAGGGGGAAAGCTGGTATTTCTTGGAGAAGAGGTGATCTATTTGGGAGAAATGTGGCATGTCTGGAAGAAACTGTACTATTTTGGGGATAAAACAGGTATTTGTGGTTGAAAAGGTCCTATTTGAAGGGGGAAACGTGGCATTTCTTGGAGAAGATGTGATATGTTTGGGAGAAATGTGGCATTTCTGGAAGAAACTGTCCTATTTTGGGGGAGAAGGATGGTATTTGTGGTAGAAAAGGTCCTCTTTCAGGAGGAATCCTGGTATTTCTTGGAGAAGATGTGATATATTTGGGAGAAATGTGGCATGTCTGGAAGAAACTATCCTCTTTTGAGGGATAAAAGAGGTATTTGTGGGTGAAAAGGTCCTATTTGAAGGGGGAAACCTGGTATTTCTTGGAGAAGATGTGATATATTTGGGAGAAATGTGGCATTTCTGGAAGAAACTGTCCTATTTTGGGGATAACAGAATTTTTTGTGGGTGAAATGGTCCTATTTGAAGGGGGAACCCTGGTATTTCTTGGAGAAGATGTGTTATATTTGGGAGAAATGTGGCCTTTCTGGAAGAAACTGTCCTATTTTGGGGATAAAAGTGGAATTTGTGGGTGATAAGGTCCTATTTGAAGGGGGAAACCTGGTATTTGTTGGAGAAGATGTGATCTATTTGGGAGAAATGTGGCCTTTCTGGAAGAAACTGTCCTCTTTTGGGGATAAAACAGGTATTTGTGGGTGAAAAGTTCCTATTTGAAGGGGGAAACCTGGCATTTCTTGGAGAAGATGTGATCTATTTGGGAGAAATAAGGCCTTTCTGGAAGAAACTGTCCTATTTTGGGGATAAAAGAGGTATTTGTGGGTGAAAAGGTCCTATTTGAAGGGGGAAACGTGGTATTTCTTGGAGAAGATGTGATATATTTGGGAGAAATGTGGCATGTCTGGAAGAAACTGTCCTCTTCTGGGGATAAAAGAGGTATTTGTGGGTGAAAAGGTCCTATTTGAAGGGGGAAACGTGGTATTTCTTGGAGAAGATGTGATCTATTTGGGAGAAATGTGGCATTTCTTGAAGAAACTGTCCTCTTTTGGGGATAAAAGATGTATTTGTGGGTGAAAAGGTCCTATTTGAAGGGGGAAAGCAGGTATTTCTTGGAGAAGATGTGATATATGTGGGAGAAATGTGGCATTTCTTGAAGAAACTGTCCTCTTTTGGGGATAGAACAGGTATTTGTGGGTGAAAAGGTCCTATTTGAAGGGGGAAACCTGGTATTTCTTGGAGAAGATGTGATCTATTTGGGAGAAATGTGGCCTTTCTGGAAGAAACTGTCCTATTTGGGGGGAGAAGGGTGGCATTCGTGGGAGAAAAGTTCCTATTTCAGGAGGAATCCTGGTATTTCTTGGTGGAGATGTGATATGTTTGGGAGAAATGTGCCATTTCTGGAAGAAACTGTCCTCCTTTGGGGATAAAAGAGGTATTTGTGGGTGAAAAGGTCCTATTTGAAGGGGGAAACCTGGTATTTCTTGGAGAAGATGTGATATGTTTGGGAGAAATATGGCATTTCTGCAAGAAACTGTCCTCTTTTGGGGATAAAAGAGGTATTTGTGGGTGAAAAGGTCCTATTTGAAGGGGGAAAGCTGGTATTTCTTGGAGAAGAGGTGATCTATTTGGGAGAAATGTGGCATGTCTGGAAGAAACTGTCCTATTTTGGGGATAAAAGAGGTATTTGTGGGTGAAAAGGTCATATTTGAAGGGGGAAACGTTGTATTTCTTGGAGAAGATGTGATATATTTGGGAGAAATGTGGCATTTCTGGAAGAAACTGTCCTCTTTTGGGGATAAAACAGGTATTTGTGGGTGAAAAGGTCCTATTTGAAGGGGGAAACGTGGTATTTCTTGGAGAAGATGTGATATGTTTGGGAGAAATGTGGCCTTTCTGGCAGAAACTGTCCTATTTTGGGGATAAAAGTGGTATTTGTGGGTGATAAGGTCCTATTTGAAGGGGGAAACCTGGTATTTCTTGGAGAAGATATGATATATTAGGGAGAAATGTGGCATGTCTGGAAGAAACTGTCCTCTTTTGGGGATAAAAGAGGTATTAGTGGTTGAAAAGGTCCTATTTGAAGGGGGAACCCTGGTATTTCTTGGAGAAGATGTGATATATTTGGGAGAAATCAGGCATTTCTGGAAGAAACTGTCCTATTTTGGGGATATAAGAATTATTTTTGGGTGAAAAGTTCCTATTTGAAGGGGGAAAGTTAGTAATTCTATGAGAAGATGTGATATGTTTGGGAGAAATGTGGCATTTCTGGGAGAATCTGTCCTCTTTTGGGGATAAAAGAGGTATTTGTGGGAGAAAAGGTCCTATTTGAAGGGGAAAACCTGGTATTTCTTGGAGAAGATGTGATCTATTTGGGAGAAATGTGGCATTTCTGGAAGAAACTGTCCTCTTTTGGGGATAAAAGAGGTATTTGTGGGTGAAAAGGTCCTATTTGAAGGGGGAAACGTGGCATTTTTTGGAGAAGATGTGATATATTTGGGAGAAATGTGGCATGTCTGGAAGAAACTATCCTCTTTTGAGGGATAAAAGAGGTATTTGTGGGTGAAAAGGTCCTATTTGAAGGGGGAAACCTGGTATTTCTTGGAGAAGATGTGATATATTTGGGAGAAATGTGGCATTTCTGGAAGAAAATGTCCTCTTTTGGGGATAAAAGAATTTTTTGTGGGTGAAAAGGTCCTATTTGAAGGGGGAAACCTGGTATTTCTTGGAGAAGATGTGATATGTTTGGGAGAAATGTGGCCTTTCTGGAAGAAACTGTCCTATTTTGGGGATAAAAGTGGAATTTGTGGGTGATAAGGTCCTATTTGAAGGGGGAAACCTGGTATTTCTTGGAGAAGATGTGATCTATTTGGGAGAAATGTGGCCTTTCTGGAAGAAACTGTCCTCTTTTGGGGATAAAACAGGTATTTGTGGGTGAAAAGTTCCTATTTGAAGGGGGAAACCTGGCATTTCTTGGAGAAGATGTGATCTATTTGGGAGAAATATGGCCTTTCTGGAAGAAACTGTCCTCTTTTGGGGATAAAAGAGGTATTTGTGGGTGAAAAGGTCCTATTTGAAGGGGGAAACGTGGTATTTCTTGGAGAAGATGTGATATATTTGGGAGAAATGTGGCATGTCTGGAAGAAACTGTCCTCTTCTGGGGATAAAAGAGGTATTTGTGGGTGAAAAGGTCCTATTTGAAGGGGGAAACGTGGTATTTCTTGGAGAAGATGTGATATATTTGGGAGAAATGTGGCATTTCTTGAAGAAACTGTCCTATTTTGGGGATAAAAGATGTATTTGTGGGTGAAAAGGTCCTATTTGAAGGGGGAAAGCTGGTATTTCTTGGAGAAGATGTGATATATTTGGGAGAAATCTGGCATGTCGGGAAGAAACTGTCCTCTTTTGGGGAGAGAACAGGTATTTGTTGGTGAAAAGGTCCTATTTGAAGGGGAAAACCTGGTATTTCTTGGAGAAGATGTGATCTATTTGGGAGAAATGTGGCATTTCTGGAAGAAAATGTCCTATCTGAGGGATAATACAGGTATTTGTGGGTGAAAAGGTCCTATTTGAAGGGGAAAACCTGGTATTTCTTGGAGAAGATGTGATCTATTTGGGAGAAATGTGGCATTTCAGGAAGAAACTGTCCTATTTGGGGGGAGAAGGGTGGCATTCGTGGGAGAAAAGTTCCTATTTCAGGAGGAATCCTGGTATTTCTTGGAGGAGATTTGATATGTTTGGGAGAAATGTGCCATTTCTGGAAGAAACTGTCCTCCTTTGGGGATAAAAGAGGTATTTGTGGGTGAAAAGGTCCTATTTGAAGGGGGAAACGTGGCATTTCTTGGAGAAGATGTGATATGTTTGGGAGAAATATGGCATTTCTGGAAGAAACTGTCCGCTTTTGGGGATAAAACAGGTATTTGTGGGTGAAAAGGTTCTATTTGAAGGGGGAAAGCTGGTATTTCTTGGAGAAGAGGTGATCTATTTGGGAGAAATGTTGCATGTCTGGAAGAAACTGTACTATTTTGGGGATAAAACAGGTATTTGTGGTTGAAAAGGTCCTATTTGAAGGGGGAAACGTGGCATTTCTTGGAGAAGATGTGATATGTTTGGGAGAAATGTGGCATTTCTGGAAGAAACTGTCCTATTTTGGGGGAGAAGGATGGTATTTGTGGTAGAAAAGGTCCTCTTTCAGGAGGAATCCTGGTATTTCTTGGAGAAGATGTGATATATTTGGGAGAAATGTGGCATGTCTGGAAGAAACTATCCTCTTTTGAGGGATAAAAGAGGTATTTGTGGGTGAAAAGGTCCTATTTGAAGGGGGAAACCTGGTATTTCTTGGAGAAGATGTGATATATTTGGGAGAAATGTGGCATTTCTGGAAGAAACTGTCCTATTTTGGGGATAACAGAATTTTTTGTGGGTGAAATGGTCCTATTTGAAGGGGGAACCCTGGTATTTCTTGGAGAAGATGTGTTATATTTGGGAGAAATGTGGCCTTTCTGGAAGAAACTGTCCTATTTTGGGGATAAAAGTGGAATTTGTGGGTGATAAGGTCCTATTTGAAGGGGGAAACCTGGTATTTGTTGGAGAAGATGTGATCTATTTGGGAGAAATGTGGCCTTTCTGGAAGAAACTGTCCTCTTTTGGGGATAAAACAGGTATTTGTGGGTGAAAAGTTCCTATTTGAAGGGGGAAACCTGGCATTTCTTGGAGAAGATGTGATCTATTTGGGAGAAATAAGGCCTTTCTGGAAGAAACTGTCCTATTTTGGGGATAAAAGAGGTATTTGTGGGTGAAAAGGTCCTATTTGAAGGGGGAAACGTGGTATTTCTTGGAGAAGATGTGATATATTTGGGAGAAATGTGGCATGTCTGGAAGAAACTGTCCTCTTCTGGGGATAAAAGAGGTATTTGTGGGTGAAAAGGTCCTATTTGAAGGGGGAAACGTGGTATTTCTTGGAGAAGATGTGATCTATTTGGGAGAAATGTGGCATTTCTTGAAGAAACTGTCCTCTTTTGGGGATAAAAGATGTATTTGTGGGTGAAAAGGTCCTATTTGAAGGGGGAAAGCAGGTATTTCTTGGAGAAGATGTGATATATGTGGGAGAAATGTGGCATTTCTTGAAGAAACTGTCCTCTTTTGGGGATAGAACAGGTATTTGTGGGTGAAAAGGTCCTATTTGAAGGGGGAAACCTGGTATTTCTTGGAGAAGATGTGATCTATTTGGGAGAAATGTGGCCTTTCTGGAAGAAACTGTCCTATTTGGGGGGAGAAGGGTGGCATTCGTGGGAGAAAAGTTCCTATTTCAGGAGGAATCCTGGTATTTCTTGGTGGAGATGTGATATGTTTGGGAGAAATGTGCCATTTCTGGAAGAAACTGTCCTCCTTTGGGGATAAAAGAGGTATTTGTGGGTGAAAAGGTCCTATTTGAAGGGGGAAACCTGGTATTTCTTGGAGAAGATGTGATATGTTTGGGAGAAATATGGCATTTCTGCAAGAAACTGTCCTCTTTTGGGGATAAAAGAGGTATTTGTGGGTGAAAAGGTCCTATTTGAAGGGGGAAAGCTGGTATTTCTTGGAGAAGAGGTGATCTATTTGGGAGAAATGTGGCATGTCTGGAAGAAACTGTCCTATTTTGGGGATAAAAGAGGTATTTGTGGGTGAAAAGGTCATATTTGAAGGGGGAAACGTTGTATTTCTTGGAGAAGATGTGATATATTTGGGAGAAATGTGGCATTTCTGGAAGAAACTGTCCTCTTTTGGGGATAAAACAGGTATTTGTGGGTGAAAAGGTCCTATTTGAAGGGGGAAACGTGGTATTTCTTGGAGAAGATGTGATATGTTTGGGAGAAATGTGGCCTTTCTGGCAGAAACTGTCCTATTTTGGGGATAAAAGTGGTATTTGTGGGTGATAAGGTCCTATTTGAAGGGGGAAACCTGGTATTTCTTGGAGAAGATATGATATATTAGGGAGAAATGTGGCATGTCTGGAAGAAACTGTCCTCTTTTGGGGATAAAAGAGGTATTAGTGGTTGAAAAGGTCCTATTTGAAGGGGGAACCCTGGTATTTCTTGGAGAAGATGTGATATATTTGGGAGAAATCAGGCATTTCTGGAAGAAACTGTCCTATTTTGGGGATATAAGAATTATTTTTGGGTGAAAAGTTCCTATTTGAAGGGGGAAAGTTGGTAATTCTATGAGAAGATGTGATATGTTTGGGAGAAATGTGGCATTTCTGGGAGAATCTGTCCTCTTTTGGGGATAAAAGAGGTATTTGTGGGAGAAAAGGTCCTATTTGAAGGGGGAAAGCTGGTAATTCTATGAGAAGATGTGATATATTTGGGAGAAATGTGGCATTTCTGGAAGAAACTGTCCTCTTATGGGGATAGAACAGGTATTTGTGGGTGAAAATGTCCTATTTGAAGGGGAAAACTTGGCATTTCTTGGAGAAGATGTGATATATTTGGGAGAAATGTGGCATTTCTGGAAGAAACTGTCCTATTTTGGGGATAAAACAGGTATTTGTGGGTGAAAAGGTCCTAATTGAAGGGGGAAACGTGGTATTTCTTGGAGAAGATGTGATGTATTTGGGAGAAATGTGGCATTTCTGGAAGAAACTGTCCTCTTTTGGGGATAAAACAGGTACTTGTGGGTGAAAAGGTCCTATTTGAAGGGGGAAAGCTGGTATTTCATGGAGAAGATGTGGTATATTTGGGAGAAATGTGGCATTTCTGGAAGAAACTGTCCTATTTTGGGGATAAAACAGGTATTTGTGGGTGAAAAGGTCCTATTTGAAGGGGGAAACCTGGTATTTCTTGGAGAAGATGTGATCTATTTGGGAGAAATGTGGCATGTCTGGAAGAAACTGTCCTGTTTTGGGGATAAAAGAGGTATTAGTGGTTGAAAAGGTCCTATTTGAAGGGGGAACCCTGGTATTTCTTGGAGAAGATGTGATATATTTGGGAGAAATGTGGCATTTCTGGAAGAAACTGTCCTATTTTGGGGATAAAACAGGTATTTGTGGGTGAAAAGGTCCTATTTGAAGGGGGAAACCAGGTAATTCTTGGAGAAGAGGTGATATATTTGGGAGAAATGTGGCATGTCTGGAAGAAAATGTCCAATTTGGGGGGAGAAGGCTGGTAGTTTTGGGTGAGAAGGTCCTATTTCAGGAGGAATCCTGGCATTTCTTGGAGAAGATGTGATATATTTGGGAGAAATGTGGCATTTCTGGAAGAAAATGTCCAATTTGGGGGGAGAAGGCTGGTAGTTTTTGGTGAGAAGGTCCTATTTCAGGAGGAATACTGGCATTTCTTGGAGAAGATGTGATATATTAGGGAGAAATGTGGCATTTCTGGAAGAAACTGTCCTGTTTTGGGGATAATAGAGGTTTTTTTGGGGAAAAGGTCCTATTTCCCCGGGGAAACCTGGTATTTCTTGGAGACGATGATATCTATTTGGAGAAGATGTGGCCTTTCTGGAAGAAACTGTCCACTTTTGGGGATAAAAGAGGTATTTCATGGAGAAAAGGTCCTAATTGAAGGGGGAAAGCTGGTATTTCTTGGAGAAGATGTGATATATTAGGGAGAAATGTGGCATGTCTGGAAGAAACTGTCCTATTTTGGGGATAAAAGAGGTATTTGTGGGTGAAAAGGTCCTATTTGAAGGGGGAAACCTGGTATTTCTTGGAGAAGATGTGATACATTTGGGAGAAATCTGGCATGTCTGGAAGAAACTGTCCTCTTTTGGGGATAAAAGAGGTATTTGTGGGTGAAAAGGTCCTATATGAAGGGGGAAAGCTGGTATTTCTTGGAGAAGATGTGATATATTTGGGAGAAATGTGGCCTTTCTGGAAGAAACTGTCCTATTTTGGGGATAAAACAGGTATTTGTGGGTGAAAAGGTCCTATTTAAAGGGGGAAAGCTGGCATTTCTTGAAGGAGATGTGATATATTTGGGAGAAATGTGGCATGTCTGGAAGAAACTGTCCTATTTTGGGGATAAAAGAGGTATTTGTGGATGAAAAGGTCCTAATTCAAGGGGGAAACCTGGTATTTCTTGGAGAAGATTTGATCTATTTGGGAGAAATCAGGCATTTCTGGAAGAAACTGTCCTATTTTCGGGATAAAAGAATTTTTTGTGGGTGAAAAGGTCCTGTTTGAAGGGGGAAACCTGGTATTTCTTGGAGAAGATGTGATATGTTTGGGAGAAATGTGGCCTTTCTGGCAGAAACTGATCTATTTTGGGGATAAAAGAGGTATTTGTGGGTGAAAAGGTCCTATTTGAAGGGGGAAACCTGGTATTTCTTGGAGAAGATGTGATATATTTGGGAGAAATGTGGCATGTCAGGAAGAAACTGTCCTATTTTGGGGATAAAAGAGGTATTTGTGGGTGAAAAGGTCCTATTTGAAGGGGGAATCCTGGTATTTCTTGGAGATGATGTGATATATTTGGGAGAAATGTGGCATGTCAGGAAAAAACTGTCCTATTTTGGGGATAAAAGAGGTATTTGTGGGTGAAAAGGTCCTATTTGAAGGGGGAAAGCTGGTATTTCTTGGAGAAGATGTGATCTATTTGGGAGAAATGTGGCATGTCAGGAAGAAACTGTCCTCTTTTGGGGATAAAAGATGTATTTGAGGGTGAAAAGGTCCTATTTGAAGGGGGAAAGCTGGTATTTCTTGGAGAAGATGTGATATATTTGGGAGAAATGTGGCATTTCGGGAAGAAACTGTCGTATTTTGGGGATAAAAGAGGTATTTGTGGGTGAAAAGGTCTTGTTACAATTGGGAATCCTGGTATTTCTTGGAGAAGATGTGCTATATTTGGGAGAAATGTGGCATTTCTGGAAGAAAATGTCCTATTTGAGGGATAATACAGGTATTTGTGGGTGAAAAGGTCCTATTTGAAGGGGGAACCCTGGTATTTCTTGGAGAAGATGTGATATATTTGGGAGAAATGTGGCATTTCTGGAAGAAACTGTCCTCTTTTGGGGATAAAAGAGGTATTTGTGGGTGAAAAGGTCCTATTTGAAGGGGGAAAGCTGGTATTTCTTGGAGAAGATGTGATATATTTGGGAGAAATGTGGCATTTCTGGAAGAAACTGTCCTCTTCTGGGGATAAAAGAATTTTTTGTGGGTGAAAAGGTCCTATTTGAAGGGGGAAACGTGGTATTTCTTGGAGAAGATGTGATCTATTTTGGAGAAATGTGGCATGTCTGGAAGAAACTGTCCTCTTTTGGGGATAAAAGAATTTTTTGTGGGTGAAAAGGTCCTATTTGAAGGGGGAAACGTGGTATTTCTTGGAGAAGATGTGATCTATTTTGGAGAAATGTGGCATGTCTGGTAGAAACTGTCCAATTTAGGCGATAAAAGAGGTATTTGTGGGTGAAAAGGTCCTATTTGAAGGGGGAACCCTGGTATTTCTTGGAGAAGATGTGATATATTTGGGAGAAATGTGGCATTTCTGGAAGAAACTGTCCTCTTTTGGGGATGAAACAGGTATTTGTGGGTGAAAAGGTCCTATTTGAAGGGGGAACCCTGGTATTTCTTGGAGAAGATGTGATATATTTGGGAGAAATGTGGCCTTTCTGGAAGAAACTGTCCTCTTTTGGGGATAAAAGAGGTATTTGTGGGTGAAAAGGTCCTATTTGAAGGGGGAAAGCTGGTATTTCTTGGAGAAGATGTGATATATTTGGGAGAAATGTGGCATTTCTGGAAGATACTGTCCTGTTTTGGGGATAAAAGATGTATTTGTGGGGGAAAAGGTCCTATTTGAAGGGGGAAAGCTGGTATTTCTTGGAGAAGATGTGATATATTTGGGAGAAATGTGGCATTTCTTTAAGAAACTGTCCTCTTATGGGGATAGAACAGGTATTTGTGGGTGAAAAGGTCCTATTTGAAGGGGGAAACCTGGTATTTCTTGGAGAAGATGTGATATATTTGGGAGAAATGTGGCATTTCCGGAAGAAACTGTCCTCTTTTGGGGATAAAACAGGTATTAGTGGTTGAAAAGGTCCTATTTGAAGGGGGAAACCTGGTATTTCATGGAGAAGATGTGATATATTTGGGAGAAATGTGGCATTTCTGGAAGAAAATGTCCTCTTTTGGGGATAAAACAGGTACTTCATGGAGAAAAGGTCCTAATTCAAGGGGGAAACCTGGTATTTCTTGGAGGAGTTGTGATATATTTGGGAGATATGTGGCATTTCTGGTAGAAAATGTCCAATTTGAGGGATAAAAGAGGTATTTGAGGGAGAAAAGGTCCTATTTGAAGGGGCAACCCTGGTATTTCTTGGAGAAGATGTGATGTATTTTGGAGAAATGTGGCATGTCTGGAAAAAACTGTCCAATTTTGGGATAAATGAGGTATTTGTGTGTGAAAAGGTCCTATTTGAAGGGGGAAACCTGGTATTTCTTGGAGAAGATGTGATATATTTGGGAGAAATGTGGCATGTCTGGAAGAAACTGTCCTATTTGGGGGAAGAAGCCTGCTATTAGTGGGTGAAAAGGTCCTATTTGAAGGGGTAAAGCTGGTATTTCTTGGAGAAGATGTGATCTATTTGGGAGAAATGTGGCATTTCTGGAAGAAACTGTCCTCTTTTGGGGATAAAAGAGGTATTTGTGGGTGAAAAGTTCCTATTTGAAGGGGGAAACCTGGTATTTCTTGGAGAAGATGTGATATATTTGGGAGAAATGTGGCCTTTCTGGAAGAAACTGTCCTCTTTTGGGGATAAAGGAGGTATTTGTGGGTGATAAGGTCTTATTTGAAGGGGGAAAGCTGGTATTTCTTGGAGAAGATGTGATATGTTTGGGAGAAATGTGGCATTTCTGGAAGAAACTGTCCTTTTTTGGGGGAGAAGGCTGGTATGTGTGGGAGAAAAGGTCCTATTTCAGGAGGAATCCTGGTATTTCTTGGAGAAGATGTGATATATTTGGGAGAAATGTGGCATGTCTGGAAGAAGCTGTCCTATTTTGGGGATAAAACAGGTATTTGTGGGAGAATGGTCCTATTTGAAGGGGGAAACGTGGTATTTCTTGGAGAAGATGTGATCTATTTGGGAGAAATGTGGCATGTCTGGAAGAAACTGTCCTATTTTGGGGATAAAAGAGGTATTTGTGGGAGAAAAAGTCCTATTTGAAGGGGGAAAGCTGGTATTTCTTGGAGAAGATGTGATCTATTTGGGAGAAATGTGGCCTTTCCCAAAATAGGACAGTTTCTTCCAGACATGCCACATTTCTCCCAAACATATCACATCTCCTCCAAGAAATACCAGGATATCTCCTGAAATAGTACCTTTTCACCCACAAAAACCAGCCTTTTCCCCCCAAAAGAGGACAATTTCTTCCAGAAAGGCCACATTTCTCCCAAACATATCACATCTTCTCCAAGAAATACCAGCTTTCCCCCTTCAAATAGGACCTTCTCACCCACAAATACCTCTTTTATCCCCAAAATAGAACAGTTTCTTCCGGACATGCCACATTTCTCCCAAATATATCACATCTTCTCCAAGAAATACCAGGTTTCCCCCTTCAAATAGGACCTTTTCACCCACAAATACCTCTTTTATCCCCAAAAGAGGACAGTTTCTTCCAGAAAGGACACAGAAATACCAGCTTTCCCCCTAGAAATAGGAACTTTTCTCCCAGAAATACCTCTTTTATCCCCAAAATAGGACAGTTTCTTCCAGAAATGCCACATTTCTCCCAAATAGATCACATCTTCTCCAAGAAATACCACGTTTCCCCCTTCAAATAGGACCTTTTCACCCACTAATACCTCTTTTATCCCCAAAAGAGGACAGTTTCTTCCAGAAATGCCACATTTCTCCCAAATATATCACATCTCCTCCAAGAAATACCAGGTTTCCCCCTTCAAATAGGACCTTTTCACCCACAAATACCTCTTTTATCCCCAAAATAGGACAGTTTCTTCCAGAAATGCCACATTTCTCCCAAATATATCACATCTTCTCCAAGAAATACCAGGGTTGCCCCTTCAAATAGGACCTTTTCACCCACAAATTCCCGTTTTATCCCCAAAGGAGGTCTGTTTCTTCCAGAAATGCCACATTTCTCCCAAATATAGAGCATCTTCTCCAAGAAATACCAGGTTTCCCCCTTGAAAGAGGACCTTTTCACCCTGTAATACCTCTTTATCCCCAAAATAGGACAGTTTCTTCCGGAGAAGCCACATTTCTCCCAAATATATCACATCTTCTCCAAGAAATACCAGCTTTCCCATTTCAAATAGCACCTTTTCTCCCGCAAATACCTGTTTTATCCCCAAAATAGGACAGTTTCTGCCATAAAGGCCACATTTCTCCCAAATAGATCACATCTCCTCCAAGAAATACCAGGTTTCCCCCTTCAAATAGGACCTTTTCACCCACAAATACCTCTTTTATCCCCAAAAGAGGACAGTTTCTTCCTGAAAGGCCAGATTTCTCCCAAATATATCACATCTTCTCCAAGAAATACCAGCTTTCCCATTTCAAATAGCACCTTTTCTCCCGCAAATACCTGTTTTATCCCCAAAATAGGACAGTTTCTGCCATAAAGGCCACATTTCTCCCCAATATATCACATCTTCTCCAAGAAATACCAGGTTTCCCCCTTCAAATAGGACCTTTTCACCCACAAATACCTCTTTTATCCCCCAAATAGGACAGTTTCTTCCAGAAATGCCACATTTCTCCCAAATATATCACATCTTCTCCAAGAAATACCAGGGTTCCCCCTTGAAATAGGACCTTCTCACCCACAAATACCTGTTTTATCCACTAAAGAGGACATTTCCTTCCAGACATGTCACATTTCTCCCAAATATATCACATCTTCTCCAAGAAATACCAGGGTTGCCCCTTCAAATAGGACCTTTTCACCCACAAATACCTCTTTTATCCCCAAAAGAGGACAGTTTCTTCCAGACATGCCACATTTCTCCCAAATAGATCACATCTTCTCCAAGAAATACCAGCTTTCCCCCTTCAAATAGGACCTTTTCACCCCCAAATACCTCTTTTATCCCCAAAAGAGGACAGTTCCTTCCAGAAATGCCACATTTCTCCCAAATATATCACATCTTCTCCAAGAAATACCACGCTTCCCCCTTCAAATAGGACCTTATCACCCACAAATACCTCTTTTATCCCCAAAATAGGACAGTTTCTTCCAGAAATGCCAGATTTCTCCCAAATATATCACATCTTCTCAAAGCAATAGCAGCTTTCCCCCTTCAAATAGGAACTTTTCACCCACAAATACCTCTTTTATCCCCAAAAGAGGACAGATTCTTCCCGACATGCCACATTTCTCCCAAATATACCACATCTTCTCCAAGATATACCACGTTTCCCCCTTCAAATAGGACCTTTTCACCCACAGATACCTCTTTTATCCCCAAAATAGGAAAGTTTCTTCCAGAAATGCCACATTTCACCCGAATAGATCACATCTTCTCCAAGATATGCCACGTTTCCCCCTTCAAATAGGACTTTTTCTCCCACAGATACCTGTTTTATCCCCAAAAGAGGACAGTTTCTTCCAGAAAAGCCAGATTTCTCCCAAATATATCACATCTTCTCAAAGCAATACCAGCTTTCCCCTTCAAATAGGAACTTTTCACCCACAAATACCTCTTTTATCCCCAAAAGAGGACAGATTCTTCTAGACATGCCAGTTTTCTCCCAAATATATCACATCTTCTCTAAGAAATAACTGGTTTACCCCTGGAAATAGGAACTTTTCATCCACAAATAGCTCTTTTATCCCTCAAATTGGACATTTTCTTCCAGAAATGCCAGATTTCTCCCAAATATATCACATCTTCTCCAAGAAATACCAGGTTTCCCTCTTCAAATACGACCTTTTCACCCACAAATACCTCTTTTATCCCCAAAAGAGGACAGTTTCTTCCAGAAATGCCACATTTCTCCCAAATACATCACATCTTCTCCAAGAAATACCAGGTTTCCAACTTCAAATAGGACCTTTTCACCCACAAATACCTCTTTTACCCCAAAAGAGCTCGGTTTCTTCCAGAAATGCCACATTTCTCCCAAATAATATCACATCTTCTCCAAGAAATGCCACGTTTCCCCCTTCAAATAGGACCTTTTCACCCACAAATACCTCTTTTATCCCCAAAATAGGACAGTTTCTTCCAGAAAGGCCTCATTTCTCCCAAATATATCTCATCTTCTCCAAGAAATAACAGGTTTCCCCCTTCAAATAGGACC
This sequence comes from Lophura swinhoii, assembly GCA_030408155.1. Classification (NCBI taxonomy): domain Eukaryota; kingdom Metazoa; phylum Chordata; class Aves; order Galliformes; family Phasianidae; genus Lophura; species Lophura swinhoii. Next base: position 5,570,312 of record CM059475.1, read on the forward strand.
TTTTCTCCCACAAATACCTGTTTTATCCCCAAAAGAGGACAGTTTGTTCCAGATATGCCAGATTTCTCCAAAATATATCACATCTTCTCCAAGAAATACCAGGTTCCCCCTTCAAATAGGACCTTTTCACCCACAAATACCTGTTCTATCCCCATAAGAGGACAGTTCCTTCCAGAAATGCCACATTTCTCCCAAATATATCACATCTTCTCCAAGAAATACCACGTTTCCCCCTTCAAATAGGACCTTTTCACCCACAAATATCTCTTTTATCCCCAAAACAGGACAGTTTCTTCCAGAAATGCCACATTTCTCCCAAATACATCACATGTTCTCCAAGAAATACCAGCTTTCCTCCTTCAAATAGGACCTTTTCACCCACAAATACCACTTTTATTCCCAAAATAGGACATTTTCTTCCGGAAATGCCACATTTCTCCCAAATATATCACATCTTCTCCAAGAAATACCAGCTTTCCCCCTTCAAATAGGACCTTTTCACCCACAAATACCTCTTTTATCCCCAAAAGAGGACAGTTTCTTCCGGACATGCCACATTTCTACCAAATATATCACATCTTCTCCAAGAAATACCAGTATTCCACCTGAAATAGGACCTTTTCACCCACAAATACCTCTTTTATCCCCAAAACAGGACAGTTTCTTCCAGAAATGCCACATTTCTCCCAAATATATCACATCCCCTCCCAGAAATACCAGCTTTCCCCCTTCAAATAGGAACTTTTCACCCACAAATACCTGTTTTATCCCCAAAAGAGGACAGTTTCTTCCAGAAATGCCACATTTCTCCCAAATATATCACATCTTCTCTAAGAAATACCATGTTTCCCCCTTCAAATAGGACCTTTTCACCCACAAATACCTGTTTTATCCCCAAAATAGGAAAGTTTCTTCCAGAAATGCCACATTGAACCCAAATAGATCACATCTTCTCCAAGAAATACCACGTTTCCCCCTTCAAATAGGACCTTTTCACCCACAAATACCTCTTTTATCCCCAAAAGAGAACAGTTTCTTCCAGAAATGCCAGATTTCTCCCAAATATATCACATCTTCTCCAAGAAATACCACGTTTCCCACTTCAAATAGGACCTTTTCACCCACAGATACCTGTTTTATCCCCAAAAGAGGACAGTTTCTTCCAGAAAGGCCACATTTCTCCCAAATATATCACATCTTCTCCAATAAATACCAGCTTTCCCCATTCAAATAGGAACTTTTCACCCACAAATACCTCTTTTATCCCCAAAAGAGGACAGATTCTTCCAGACATGCCACATTTCTCCTAAATATATCACATCTTCTCTAAGAAATAACTGGTTTCCCCCTGGAAATAGGAACTTTTCACCCACAAATACCTCTTTTATCCCTCAAATTGGACATTTTCTTCCAGAAATGCCAGATGTCTCCCAAATATATCACATCTTCTCCAAGAAATACCAGGTTTCCCCTAAGAAATAGGACCTTTTCACCCACAAATACCTCTTTTATCCCCAAAAGAGGACAGTTTCTTCCAGAAATGCCACATTTCTCCCAAATACATCACATCTTCTCCAAGAAATACCAGGGTTCCCCCTTCAAATAGGACCTTTTCACCCACAAATACCTCTTTTACCCCAAAAGAGCTCGGTTTCTTCCAGAAATGCCACATTTCTCCCAAATATATCACATCTTCTCCAAGAAATACCAGGGTTCCCCCTTGAAATTGGACCTTTTCACCCACAAATACCTCTTTTATCCCCAAAATAGGACAGTTTCTTCCAGAAAGGCCACATTTCTCCCAAATAGATCACATCTTCTCCAAGAAATACCAGGTTTCCCCCATCAAATAGGACCTTTTCACCCACAAATACCTCTTTTATCCCCAAACGAGGACATTTTCTTCCAGAAAGGCCACATTTCTCCCTAACATACTGCATCTTCTCCAAGAAATACAACGTTTCTCCCTGGAAATAGGACCTTTTCACCCACAAATTCCTGTTCTATCCCCATAAGGGGACAGTTTCTTCCAGAAAAGCCACATTTCTCCCAAATATATCACATCTTCTCCAAGAAATACCACGTTTCCCCCTTCAAATAGGACCTTTTCACCCACAAATACCTGTTTCATCCCCAAAAGAGAACAGTTTCTTCCAGAAATGCCACATTTCTCCCAAATATATCACATCTTCTCCAAGAAATACCACGTTTCCCCCTTCAAATAGGACCTTTTCACCCACAAATACCTCTTTTATCCCCAAAAGAGGACAGTTTCTTCCAGAAAGGCCACATTTCTCCCAAATAGATCACATCTTCTCCAAGAAATACCAGGTTTCCCGTGGAAATAGGACCTTTTCACCCACAAATACCTCCTTTATCCCCAAAAGAGTACAGTTTCTTCCAGAAATGCCACATTTCTCCCAAACATATCACATCTTCTCCAAGAAATACCACGTTTCCCCCTTCAAATAGGACCTTTTCACCCACAAATACCTGTTTCATCCCCAAAAGAGGACAGTTTCTTCCTGACATGCCATATTTCTCCCAAATATATCACATCTTCTCCAAGAAATACCACGTTTCCCCCTTCAATTAGGACCTTTTCTCCATGAAATACCTCTTTTATCCCCAAAAGTGGACAGTTTCTTCCAGAAATGCCACATTTCTCCCAAATATATCACATCTTCTCCAAGAAATACCAGCTTTCCTCCTTCAAATAGGACATTCTCACCCACAAATACCACTTTTATCCCCAAAATAGGACATTTTCTTCCAGAAATGCCACATTTCTCCCAAATATATCACATCTTCTCCAAGAAATACCACGTTTCCACTTCTAATAGGACCTTTTCACCCACAAATACCTCTTTTATCCCCAAAATAGGACAGTTTCTTCCGGACATGCCATATTTCTCCCAAATATATCACATCTTCTCCAAGAAATACAAGGATTCCACCTGAAATAGGACCTTTTCACCCACAAATACCTCTTTTATCCCCAAAATAGGACAGTTTCTTCCAGAAATGCCTGATTTCTCCCAAATATATCACATCATCTCCAAGAAATACTAGGTTCCCCCTTCAAATAGGACCTTTTCACCCACAAATACCTGTTTTATCCCCAAAAGAGGACAGTTTCTTCCAGAAATGCCACATTTCTCCCAAATATATCACATCTTCTCCAAGAAATACCAGGTTTTCCCCTGGAAATAGGACCTTTTCACCCACAAATACCTGTTCTATCCCCATAAGAGGAGAGTTTCTTCAAGAAATGCCACATTTCTCCCAAATAAATCACATCTTCTCCAAGATATGCCACGTTTCCCCCTTCAAATAGGACTTTTTCTCCCACAGATACCTTTTTTATCCCCAAAAGAGGACAGTTTCTTCCAGAAAGGCCAGATTTCTCCCAAATATATCACATCTTCTCAAAGCAATACCAGCTTTCCCCTTCAAATAGGAACTTTTCACCCACAAATTCCTCTTTTATCCCCAAAAGAGGATAGATTCTTCCAGACATGCCACATTTCTCCCAAATATATCACATCTTCTCTAAGAAATAACTGGTTTACCCCTGGAAATAGGAACTTTTCATCCACTAATAGCTCTTTTATCCCTCAAATTGGACATTTTCTTCCAGAAATGCCAGATTTCTCCCAAATATATCACATCTTCTCCAAGAAATACCAGGTTTCCCTCTTCAAATAGGACCTTTTCACCCACAAATACCTCTTTTATCCCCAAAAGAGGACAGTTTCTTCCAGAAATGCCACATTTCTCCCAAATACATCACATCTTCTCCAAGAAATACCAGGTTTCCAACTTCAAATAGGACCTTTTCACCCACAAATACCTCTTTTACCCAAAATGAGCTCGGTTTCTTCCAGAAATGCCACATTTCTCCCAAATAATATCACATCTTCTCCAAGAAATGCCACGTTTCCCCCTTCAAATAGGACCTTTTCACCCACACATACCTCTTTTATCCCCAAAATAGGACAGTTTCTTCCAGAAAGGCCTCATTTCTCCCAAATATATCTCATCTTCTCCAAGAAATAACAGGTTTCCCCCTTCAAATAGGACCTTTTCAACCACTAATACCTCTTTTATCCCCAAAAGAGGACAGTTTGTTCCAGAAATGCCACATTTCTCCAAAATATATCACATCATCTCCAAGAAATACTAGGTTCCCCCTTCAAATAGGACCTTTTCACCCACAAATACCTGTTCTATCCCCATAAGAGGACAGTTCCTTCCAGAAATGCCACATTTCTCCCAAACAGATCACATCTTCTCCAAGAAATACCACGTTTCCCCCTTCAAATTGGACCTTTTCCCCCCAAAAAACTCTTTTATCCCCAAAAGAGGGCAATTTCTTTCAGAAATGCCACATTTCTCCCAAATAGATCACATCTTCTCCAAGAAATACCAGCTTTCCCCCTTCAAATAGGACCTTTTCACCCACAAATACCTCTTATATCCCCAAAATTGGACAGTTTCTTGCAGAAATGCCACATTTCTCCCAAATATATCACATCTTCTCCAAGAAATACCACGTTTCCCCCTTCAAATAGGACCTTTTCTCCCACAAATACCTCTTTAATCCCCAAAAGAGGACAGTTTCTTCCAGACATGCCACATTTCCCCCAAATATATCACATCTTCTCCAAGAAATACCAGGATTCCACCTGAAATAGGACCTTTTCACCCGCAAATACCTCTTTTATCCCCAAAAGAGGACAGTTTCTTCCAGAAATGCCACATTTCTCCCAAATATATCACATCTCCTCCAAGAAATACCAGGTTTCCCCCTTCAAATAGGATCTTTTCACCCACAAATACCTCTTTTATCCCCAAAAGAGGACATTTTCTTCCAGAAAGGCCACATTTCTCCCTAATATACCGCATCTTCTCCATGAAATACAACGTTTCCCCCTGGAAATAGGACCTTTTCACCCACAAATACCTGTTTTATCCCCAAAAGAGGACAGTTTCTTCCAGAAATGCCACATTTCTCCCAAATATATCACATCTTCTCCAAGAAATACCTCGCTTCCCCCTTCAAAGAGGAACTTTTCTTCCACAAAAAATTCTTTTATCCCCAAAAGAGGACAGTTTCTTCCAGAAAGGCCACATTTCTCCCAAATATATCACCTCTTCTCCAAGAAATACCAGGTTTCCCCCTTCAAATAGGACCTTTTCACCCACAAATACCTCTTTTATCCCCAAACGAGGACATTTTCTTCCAGAAAGGCCACATTTCTCCCTAACATACTGCATCTTCTCCAAGAAATACAACGTTTCTCCCTGGAAATAGGACCTTTTCACCCACAAATACCTGTTCTATCCCCATAAGAGGACAGTTTCTTCCAGAAAAGCCACATTTCTCCCAAATATATCACATCTTCTCCAAGAAATACCACGTTTCCCCCTTCAAATAGGACCTTTTCACCCACAAATACCTGTTTCATCCCCAAAAGAGAACAGTTTCTTCCAGAAATGCCACATTTCTCCCAAATATATCACATCTTCTCCAAGAAATACCACGTTTCCCCCTTCAAATAGGACCTTTTCACCCACAAATACCTCTTTTATCCCCAAAAGAGGACAGTTTCTTCCAGAAAGGCCACATTTCTCCCAAATAGATCACATCTTCTCCAAGAAATACCAGGTTTCCCGTGGAAATAGGACCTTTTCACCCACAAATACCTCCTTTATCCCCAAAAGAGTACAGTTTCTTCCAGAAATGCCACATTTCTCCCAAATATATCACATCTTCTCCAAGAAATACCACGTTTCCCCCTTCAAATAGGACCTTTTCACCCACAAATACCTGTTTCATCCCCAAAAGAGGACAGTTTCTTCCTGACATGCCATATTTCTCCCAAATATATCACATCTTCTCCAAGAAATACCACGTTTCCCCCTTCAATTAGGACTTTTTCTCCATGAAATACCTCTTTTATCCCCAAAAGTGGACAGTTTCTTCCAGAAATGCCACATTTCTCCCAAATATATCACATCTTCTCCAAGAAATACCAGCTTTCCTCCTTCAAATAGGACATTCTCACCCACAAATACCACTTTTATCCCCAAAATAGGACATTTTCTTCCAGAAATGCCACATTTCTCCCAAATATATCACATCTTCTCCAAGAAATACCACGTTTCCCCTTCAAATAGGACCTTTTCACCCACAAATACCTCTTTTATCCCCAAAATAGGACAGTTTCTTCCGGACATGCCATATTTCTCCCAAATATATCACATCTTCTCCAAGAAATACAAGGATTCCACCTGAAATAGGACCTTTTCACCCACAAATACCTCTTTTATCCCCAAAATAGGACAGTTTCTTCCAGAAATGCCTGATTTCTCCCAAATATATCACATCATCTCCAAGAAATACTAGGTTCCCCCTTCAAATAGGACATTTTCACCCACAAATACCTGTTTTATCCCCAAAAGAGGACAGTTTCTTCCAGAAATGCCACATTTCTCCCAAATATATCACATCTTCTCCAAGAAATACCAGGTTTTCCCCTGGAAATAGGACCTTTTCACCCACAAATACCTGTTCTATCCCCAAAAGAGGAGAGTTTCTTCAAGAAATGCCACATTTCTCCCAAATAAATCACATCTTCTCCAAGATATGCCACGTTTCCCCCTTCAAATAGGACTTTTTCTCCCACAGATACCTTTTTTATCCCCAAAAGAGGACAGTTTCTTCCAGAAAGGCCAGATTTCTCCCAAATATATCACATCTTCTCAAAGCAATAGCAGCTTTCCCCTTCAAATAGGAACTTTTCACCCACAAATTCCTCTTTTATCCCCAAAAGAGGATAGATTCTTCCAGACATGCCACATTTCTCCCAAATATATCACATCTTCTCTAAGAAATAACTGGTTTACCCCTGGAAATAGGAACTTTTCATCCACAAATAGCTCTTTTATCCCTCAAATTGGACATTTTCTTCCAGAAATGCCAGATTTCTCCCAAATATATCACATCTTCTCCAAGAAATACCAGGTTTCCCTCTTCAAATACGACCTTTTCACCCACAAATACCTCTTTTATCCCCAAAAGAGGACAGTTTCTTCCAGAAATGCCACATTTCTCCCAAATACATCACATCTTCTCCAAGAAATACCAGGTTTCCAACTTCAAATAGGACCTTTTCACCCACAAATACCTCTTTTACCCAAAATGAGCTCGGTTTCTTCCAGAAATGCCACATTTCTCCCAAATAATATCACATCTTCTCCAAGAAATGCCACGTTTCCCCCTTCAAATAGGACCTTTTCACCCACACATACCTCTTTTATCCCCAAAATAGGACAGTTTCTTCCAGAAAGGCCTCATTTCTCCCAAATATATCTCATCTTCTCCAAGAAATAACAGGTTTCCCCCTTCAAATAGGACCTTTTCAACCACTAATACCTCTTTTATCCCCAAAAGAGGACAGTTTGTTCCAGAAATGCCACATTTCTCCAAAATATATCACATCATCTCCAAGAAATACTAGGTTCCCCCTTCAAATAGGACCTTTTCACCCACAAATACCTGTTCTATCCCCATAAGAGGACAGTTCCTTCCAGAAATGCCACATTTCTCCCAAACAGATCACATCTTCTCCAAGAAATACCACGTTTCCCCCTTCATATTGGACCTTTTCCCCCCAAAAAACTCTTTTATCCCCAAAAGAGGGCAATTTCTTTCAGAAATGCCACATTTCTCCCAAATAGATCACATCTTCTCCAAGAAATACCAGCTTTCCCCCTTCAAATAGGACCTTTTCACCCACAAATACCTCTTATATCCCCAAAATTGGACAGTTTCTTGCAGAAATGCCACATTTCTCCCAAATATATCACATCTTCTCCAAGAAATACCACGTTTCCCCCTTCAAATAGGACCTTTTCTCCCACAAATACCTCTTTAATCCCCAAAAGAGGACAGTTTCTTCCTGACATGCCACATTTCCCCCAAATATATCACATCTTCTCCAAGAAATACCAGGATTCCACCTGAAATAGGACCTTTTCACCCGCAAATACCTCTTTTATCCCCAAAAGAGGACAGTTTCTTCCAGAAATGCCACATTTCTCCCAAATATATCACATCTCCTCCAAGAAATACCAGGTTTCCCCCTTCAAATAGGATCTTTTCACCCACAAATACCTCTTTTATCCCCAAAAGAGGACATTTTCTTCCAGAAAGGCCACATTTCTCCCTAATATACCGCATCTTCTCCATGAAATACAACGTTTCCCCCTGGAAATAGGACCTTTTCACCCACAAATACCTGTTTTATCCCCAAAAGAGGACAGTTTCTTCCAGAAATGCCACATTTCTCCCAAATATATCACATCTTCTCCAAGAAATACCTCGCTTCCCCCTTCAAATAGGAACTTTTCTTCCACAAAAAATTCTTTTATCCCCAAAAGAGGACAGTTTCTGCCAGAAATGCCTGATTTCTCCCAAATATATCACCTCTTCTCCAAGAAATACCAGCTTTCCCCCTTCAAATAGGACCTTTTCACCCACAAATACCTCTTTTATCCCCAAAAGAGGACAGTTTCTTCCAGAAATGCCACATTTCTCCCAAATAGATCACATCTTCTCCATGAAATACCAGGTTTTCCCGTGGAAATAGGACCTTTTCACCCACAAATACCTCCTTTATCCCCAAAAGAGTACAGTTTCTTCCAGAAATGCCACATTTCTCCCAAATATATCACATCTTCTCCAAGAAATACCACGTTGCCCCCTTCAAATAGGACCTTTTCACCCACAAGTACCAGTTTTATCCCCAAAAGAGGACAGTTTCTTCCAGACATGCCACATTTCTCCCAAATATATCACATCTTCTCCGAGAAATACCACGTTTCCCCCTTCAAATAGGACCTTTTCACCCACAAATACCTCTTTTATCCCCAAAATAGGACAGTTTCTTCCAGACATGCCACATTTCTCCCAAATATATCACAACTCCTCCAAGAAATACCAGCTATCCCGTAGAACTAGGACCTTCTCACCCACAAATACCACTTTTATCCCCAAAATAGGAAATTTTCTTCCAGAAATACCACATTTCTCCCAAATATATCACAACTCCTCCAAGAAATATCAGGTTTCCCCCTTGAATTAGGACCTTTTCTCCATGAAATAACTCTTTTATCCCCAAAAGAGGACATTTTCTTCCAGAAATGCCACATTTCTCCCAAATATATCACATCTTCTCCAAGAAATACCAGGGTTCCCCCTTCAAATAGGACCTTTTCAACCACTAATACCTCTTTTATCCCCAAAAGAGGACAGTTTCTTCCAGAAATGCCACATTTCTCCCAAATATATCACATCTTCTTTAAGAAATGCCAGGATTCCTCCTGAAATAGGACCTTCTCACCCTAAACTACCAGCCTTCTCCCCCCAAATTGGACATTTTCTTCCAGAAAGGCCATATTTCTCCCAAATATATCACATCTTCTCCAAGAAATACCAGCTTTCCCCCTTCAAATAGGACCTTTTCACCCACAAATACCTCTTTTATCTCCCAAATCGGACAGTTTCTTCCAGACATGCCACATTTCTCCCAAATATATCACATCTTCTCCAAGAAATACCAGGTTTCCCCCTTCAAATAGGACCTTTTCTCCCACAAATACCTCTTTTATCCCCAAAAGAGGACAGTTTCTTCCAGACATGCCACATTTCTCCCAAATATATCACATCTCTTGCAAGAACTACCGGCTTTCCCCCTTCAAATAGGACCTTTTCACCCAAAAATACCTGTTTCATCCCCAAAAGAGGACAGTTTCTTCCAGAAATGCCACATTTCTCCCAAATATATCACATCTTCTCCAAGAAATACCAGGTTTCCCCCTGGAAATAGGACCTTATCACCCACAAATACCTCTTTTATCCCCAAAAGAGGACAGTTTCTTCCAGAAATGCCACATTTCTCCCAAATAGATCACATCTTCTCCAAGAAATACCAGCTTTCCTCCTTCAAATAGGACATTCTCACCCACAAATACCAATTTATCCCCAAAATAGGACATTTTCTTCCAGAAATGCCACATTTCTCCCAAATATATCACATCTTCTCCAAGAAATACCAGGTTTTCCCCTGGAAATAGGACCTTTTCACCCACAAATACCTGTTCTATCCCAAAAGAGGAGAGTTTCTTCAAGAAATGCCACATTTCTCCCAAATAAATCACATCTTCTCCAAGATATGCCACGTTTCCCCCTTCAAATAGGACTTTTTCTCCCACAGATACCTTTTTTATCCCCAAAAGAGGACAGTTTCTTCCAGAAAGGCCAGATTTCTCCCAAATATATCACATCTTCTCAAAGCAATAGCAGCTTTCCCCTTCAAATAGGAACTTTTCACCCACAAATTCCTCTTTTATCCCCAAAAGAGGATAGATTCTTCCAGACATGCCACATTTCTCCCAAATATATCACATCTTCTCTAAGAAATAACTGGTTTACCCCTGGAAATAGGAACTTTTCATCCACAAATAGCTCTTTTATCCCTCAAATTGACATTTTCTTCCAGAAATGCCAGATTTCTCCCAAATATATCACATCTTCTCCAAGAAATACCAGGTTTCCCTCTTCAAATACGACCTTTTCACCCACAAATACCTCTTTTATCCCCAAAAGAGGACAGTTTCTTCCAGAAATGCCACATTTCTCCCAAATACATCACATCTTCTCCAAGAAATACCAGGTTTCCAACTTCAAATAGGACCTTTTCACCCACAAATACCTCTTTTACCCAAAATGAGCTCGGTTTCTTCCAGAAATGCCACATTTCTCCCAAATAATATCACATCTTCTCCAAGAAATGCCACGTTTCCCCCTTCAAATAGGACCTTTTCACCCACACATACCTCTTTTATCCCCAAAATAGGACAGTTTCTTCCAGAAAGGCCTCATTTCTCCAAATATATCTCATCTTCTCCAAGAATAACAGGTTTCCCCCTTCAAATAGGACCTTTTCAACCACTAATACCTCTTTTATCCCAAAAGAGGACAGTTTGTTCTCCAGAAATGCCACATTTCTCCAAAATATATCACATCATCTCCAAGAAATACTAGGTTCCCCCTTCAAATAGGACCTTTTCACCCACAAATACCTGTTCTATCCCCATAAGAGGACAGTTCCTTCCAGAAATGCCACATTTCTCCCAAACAGATCACATCTTCTCCAAGAAATACCACGTTTCCCCCTTCAAATTGGACCTTTTCCCCCCAAAAAACTCTTTTATCCCCAAAAGAGGGCAATTTCTTTCAGAAATGCCACATTTCTCCCAAATAGATCACATCTTCTCCAAGAAATACCAGCTTTCCCCCTTCAAATAGGACCTTTTCACCCACAAATACCTCTTATATCCCCAAAATTGGACAGTTTCTTGCAGAAATGCCACATTTCTCCCAAATATATCACATCTTCTCCAAGAAATACCACGTTTCCCCCTTCAAATAGGACCTTTTCTCCCACAAATACCTCTTTAATCCCCAAAAGAGGACAGTTTCTTCCTGACATGCCACATTTCCCCCAAATATATCACATCTTCTCCAAGAAATACCAGGATTCCACCTGAAATAGGACCTTTTCACCCGCAAATACCTCTTTTATCCCCAAAAGAGGACAGTTTCTTCCAGAAATGCCACATTTCTCCCAAATATATCACATCTCCTCCAAGAAATACCAGGTTTCCCCCTTCAAATAGGATCTTTTCACCCACAAATACCTCTTTTATCCCCAAAAGAGGACATTTTCTTCCAGAAAGGCCACATTTCTCCCTAATATACCGCATCTTCTCCATGAAATACAACGTTTCCCCTGGAAATAGGACCTTTTCACCCACAAATACCTGTTTTATCCCAAAAGAGGACAGTTTCTTCCAGAAATGCCACATTTCTCCCAAATATATCACATCTTCTCCAAGAAATACCTCGCTTCCCCCTTCAAATAGGAACTTTTCTTCCACAAAAATTCTTTTATCCCAAAAGAGGACAGTTTCTGCCAGAAATGCCTGATTTCTCCCAAATATATCACCTCTTCTCCAAGAAATACCAGGTTTCCCCCTTCAAATAGGAACTTTTCTTCCACAAAAAATTCTTTTATCCCCAAAAGAGGACAGTTTCTGCCAGAAATGCCTGATTTCTCCCAAATATATCACCTCTTCTCCAAGAAATACCAGGTTTCCCCCTTCAAATAGGACCTTTTCACCCACAAATACCTCTTTTATCCCCAAAAGAGGACAGTTTCTTCCAGAAATGCCACATTTCTCCCAAATAGATCACATCTTCTCCATGAAATACCAGGTTTTCCCGTGGAAATAGGACCTTTTCACCCACAAATACCTCCTTTATCCCCAAAAGAGTACAGTTTCTTCCAGAAATGCCACATTTCTCCCAATATATCACATCTTCTCCAAGAAATACCACGTTGCCCCCTTCAAATAGGACCTTTTCACCCACAAGTACCAGTTTTATCCCCAAAAGAGGACAGTTTCTTCCAGACATGCCACATTTCTCCCAAATATATCACATCTTCTCCGAGAAATACCACGTTTCCCCCTTCAAATAGGACCTTTTCACCCACAAATACCTCTTTTATCCCCAAAATAGGACAGTTTCTTCCAGACATGCCACATTTCTCCCAAATATATCACAACTCCTCCAAGAAATACCAGCTATCCCGTAGAACTAGGACCTTCTCACCCACAAATACCACTTTTATCCCCAAAATAGGAAATTTTCTTCCAGAAATACCACATTTCTCCCAAATATATCACAACTCCTCCAAGAAATATCAGGTTTCCCCCTTGAATTAGGACCTTTTCTCCATGAAATAACTCTTTTATCCCCAAAAGAGGACATTTTCTTCCAGAAATGCCACATTTCTCCCAAATATATCACATCTTCTCCAAGAAATACCAGGGTTCCCCCTTCAAATAGGACCTTTTCAACCACTAATACCTCTTTTATCCCAAAAGAGGACAGTTTCTTCCAGAAATGCCACATTTCTCCCAAATATATCACATCTTCTTTAAGAAATGCCAGGATTCCTCCTGAAATAGGACCTTCTCACCCTAAACTACCAGCCTTCTCCCCCCAAATTGGACATTTTCTTCCAGAAAGGCCATATTTCTCCCAAATATATCACATCTTCTCCAAGAAATACCAGCTTTCCCCCTTCAAATAGGACCTTTTCACCCACAAATACCTCTTTTATCTCCCAAATCGGACAGTTTCTTCCAGACATGCCACATTTCTCCCAAATATATCACATCTTCTCCAAGAAATACCAGGTTTCCCCCTTCAAATAGGACCTTTTCTCCCACAAATACCTCTTTTATCCCCAAAAGAGGACAGTTTCTTCCAGACATGCCACATTTCTCCCAAATATATCACATCTCTTGCAAGAACTACCGGCTTTCCCCCTTCAAATAGGACCTTTTCACCCAAAAATACCTGTTTCATCCCCAAAAGAGGACAGTTTCTTCCAGAAATGCCACATTTCTCCCAAATATATCACATCTTCTCCAAGAAATACCAGGTTTCCCCTGGAAATAGGACCTTATCACCCACAAATACCTCTTTTATCCCAAAAGAGGACAGTTTCTTCCAGAAATGCCACATTTCTCCCAAATAGATCACATCTTCTCCAAGAAATACCAGCTTTCCTCCTTCAAATAGGACATTCTCACCCACAAATACCAATTTATCCCAAAATAGGACATTTTCTTCCAGAAATGCCACATTTCTCCCAAATATATCACATCTTCTCCAAGAAATACCACGTTTCCCCCTTCAAATAGGACCTTTTCACCCACAAATACCTCTTTTATCCCAAAATAGGACAGTTTCTTCCGGACATGCCACATTTCTCCCAAATATATCACATCTTCTCCAAGAAATACAAGGATTCCACCTGAAATAGGACCTTTTCACCCACAAATACCTCTTTAATCCCCAAAATAGGACAGTTTCTTCCAGAAATGCCACATTTCTCCCAAATATATCATATCTTCTCCAAGAAATACCACGTTTCCCCCTTCAAATAGGACCTTTTCACCCACAAACACCTGTTTTATCCCCAAAAGAGGACAGTTTCTTCCAGAAATGCCACATTTCTCCCAAATATATCACATCTTCTCCAAGAAATACCAGGTTTTCCCCTGGAAATAGGACCTTTTCACCCACAAATACCTGTTCTATCCCCATAAGAGGACAGTTTCTTCAAGAAATGCCACATTTCTCCCAAATCTATCACATCTTCTCCAAGAAATACCTCGTTTCCCCCTTCAAATAGGACCTTTTCCCCAAAAAACCTCTTTTATCCCCAAAAGAGGACAGTTTCTTCCAGGAATGCCTCATTTCTCCCAAATACATCACATATTCTCCAAGAAATACCAGCTTTCCCCCTTCAAATAGGAACTTTTCACCCACTATACCTCTTTTATCCCCAAAATAGGACAGTTTTTTCCAGACATGCCACATTTCTCCCAAATATATCACATCTTCTCCAAGAAATACCAGGGTTCCCCCTTCAAATAGGAACTTTTCTCCCACAAAATACCTGTTTTATCCCCAAAAGAGGACAGTTTCTTCCAGACATGCCACATTTCTCCCAAATATATCACAACTCCTCCAAGAAATACCAGGTTTCCCCCTTCAATTAAGACCTTTTCTCCATGATATACCTGTTTTATCCCCAAAAGAGGACAGTTTCTTCCAGAAATGCCACATTTCTCCCAAATATATCACATCTTCTCCAAGAAATACCAGGTTTCCCCCTTCCAATAGGACCTTTTCACCAACAAATACCTCTTTTACCCCAAAAGAGCTCGGTTTCTTCCAGAAATGCCACATTTCTCCCAAATATATCACATCTTCTCCAAGAAATACCAGGTTTCCCCCTGGAAATAGGACCTTATCACCCACAAATACCTCTTTTATCCCCAAAATAGGACAGTTTCTTCCAGAAATGCCACATTTCTCCCAAATATATCACATCTTCTCCAAGAAATACCAGCTTTCCCGTAGAACTAGGACCTTCTCACCCACAAATACCACTTTTATCCCCAAAATAGGACATTTTCTTCCAGAAATGCCACATTTCTCCCAAATAGATCACATCTTCTCCAAGAAATACCAGGTTTCCCCCTTCAAATAGGACCTTTTCAGCCACAAATACCATTTTATCCCCTAAATTGGACAGTTTCTTCCAGACATGCCACATTTCTCCCAAATATATCACATCTTCTCCAAGAAATCCTAGGATTCCACCTGAAATAGGACCTTTTCACCCACAAATACCTCTTTTATCCCCAAAAGAGGACAGTTTCTTCCAGAAATGCCACATTTCTCCCAAATATATCACATCTCCTCCTAGAAATACCAGCTTTCCCCCTTCAAATAGGACCTTCTCACCCACAAATACCTGTTTTATCCCCAAAAGAGGACAGTTTCTTCCAGACATGCCACATTTCTCCCAAATATATCACATCTCCTCCTAGAAATACCAGCTTTCCCCCTTCAAATAGGACCTTCTCACCCACAAATACCTGTTCTATCCCTCAAATAGAACATTTTCTTCCAGAAAGGCAACATTTCTCCCAAATATAGCACATCTTCTCCAAGAAATACCAGGTTTCCCCCTTGTAATAAGACCTTTTCACCCACAAATACCTCTTTTATCCCCAAAAGAGGACAGTTTCTTCCAGAAATGCCACATTTTTCCCACGTATAACACAGCTTCTCCAAGAAATACCAGGATTCCCCCTTCAAATAGAAACTTTTCACCCTCAAATACATCTTTTATCCCCAAAAGAGGACAGTTTCTTCCAGAAATGCCACATTTCTCCCAAATATATCACATCTTCTCCAAGAAATACCAAGTTTCCCCCTTCAAATAGGAACTTTTCACCCACAAATACCTCTTTTATCCCCAAAAGAGGACAGTTTCTTCCAGACATGCCACATTTCTCCCAAATATATCACATCTTCTCCAAGAAATACCAGGTTTCCCCCTTCAAATAGGACCTTTTCTCCCACAAATACCTGTTTGATCCCCAAAATAGGACAGTTTCTTCCAGAAAGGCCACATTTCTCCCAAATGTACCACATCTCCTTCAAGAAATACCAGCTTTCCCCCTTCAAATATGACCTTTTCTCCCACTAATACCTCTTTTATCCCCAAAACAGGACACTTTCTTCCAGAAATGCCACATTTCTCCCAAATATATCACATCTTCTCCAAGAAATACCAGGTTTCCCCCTTCAAATAGGACCTTTTCACCCATAAATACCTGTTTTATCCCCAAAAGAGGACAGTTTCTTCCAGACATGCCACATTTCTCCCAAACATATCACATCTTCTCCAAGAAATACCAGGTTTCCCCCCTTCAAATAGGACCTTTTCACCCACAAATACCTCTTTTATCCCCAAAAGAGGACAGTTTCCTCCAGAAATGCCTCATTTCTCCCAAACATATCACACCTTCTCCAAGAAATACCAGGTTTCCCCCTTCAAATAGGACCTTATCACCCACAAATACCTCTTTTATCCCCAAAAGAGGACAGTTTCTTCCAGAAATGGCACATTTCTCCCAAATATATCACCTCTTCTCCAAGAAATACCAGGATTCCTCCTGAAATAAGAACTTTTCTCCCACAAATACCACCCTTCTCCCCACAAATAGGACATTTTCTTCCAGACATGCCACATTTCTCCCAAATATATCACATCTTCTCCAAGAAATACCAGGTTTTCCCCTTCAAATAGGACCTTTTCACCCACAAAAACCTGTTCTATCCCCATAAGAGGACAGTTTCTTCCAGAAATGCCACATTTCTCCCAAATATATCACATCTTCTCCAAGAAATACCACGTTTCCCCCTTCAAATGGGACCATTTCCCCAAAAAAACCTCTTTTATCCCCAAAAGAGGACAGTTTCTTCCAGGAATGCCAGATTTCTCCCAAATATATCACATCTTCTCCAAGAAATACCACGTTTCCCCCTGCAAATACGACCTTTTCACCCACAAATACCTCTTTTATCCCCAAAAGAGGACAGTTTCTTCCAGACATGCCACATTTCTCCCAAATATATCACATCTTCTCCAAGAAATACCAGGTTTCCCCCTTCAAATAGGACGTTTTCAACCACTAATACCTCTTTTATCCCCAAAATAGGACAGTTTCTTCCAGACATGCCACATTTCGCCCAAATATATCACATCTCCTTCAAGAAATACCAGGTTTCCCCCTTCAAATAGGACCTTTTCTCCCACAAATACCTCTTTTATCCCCAAAAGAGGACAGTTTCTTCCAGACATGCCACATTTCTCCCAAATATATCACATCATCTCCAAGAAATACCAGGTTTTCCCCTTCAAATAGGACCTTTTCACCCACAAAAACCTGTTCTATCCCCATAAGAGGACAGTTTCTTCCAGACATGCCACATTTCTCCAAAATATATCACATCTTCTCCAAGAAATACCAGGTTTCCCCCTTCAAATAGGACCTTTTCCCCAAAAAAACCTCTTTTATCCCCAAAAGAGGACAGTTTCTTCCAGGAATGCCAGATTCCTCCCAAATATATCACATCTTCTCCAAGAAATACCACGTTTCCCCCTGCAAATACGACCTTTTCACCCACAAATACGTCTTTTATCCCCAAAAGAGGACAGTTTCTTCCAGACATGCCACATTTCTCCCAAATATATCACATCTTCTCCAAGAAATACCAGGTTTCCCCCTTCAAATAGGACGTTTTCAACCACTAATACCTCTTTTATCCCCAAAATAGGACAGTTTCTGCCAGACATGCCACATTTCGCCCAAATATATCACATCTCCTTCAAGAAATACCAGGTTTCCCCCTTCAAATAGGACCTTTTCTCCCACAGATACCTGTTTTATCCCCAAAAGAGGACAGTTTCTTCCAGAAAGGCCACATTTCTCCCAAATATATCACATCTTCTCCAAGAAATACCAGCTTTCCCCCTTCAAATTGGACCTTTTCACCCACTAATACCTCTTTTATCCCCAAAAGAGGACAGTTTCTTCCAGACATGCCACATTTCTCCCAAATAGATCACATCTTCTCCAAGAAATAACAGGTTTCCCCCTTCAAATAAGACCTTTTCACCCACAAATACCTCTTTTATCCCCAAAAGAGGACAGTTTCTTCCAGGAATGCCACATTTCTCCCAAATAGATCACATCTTCTCCAAGAAATACCACGTTTCCCCCTTCAAATAGGACCTTCTCACCCACAAATACCTCTTTTATCCCCAAAATAGGACAGTTTTTTCCAGACATGCCACATTTCTCCCAAATATATCACATCTTCTCCAAGAAATACCAGGATTACACCTGAAATAGGACCTTTTCACCCACAAATACCTCTTTTATCCCCAAAATAGGACAGTTTCTTCCAGAAATGCCACATTTCTCCCAAACATATCACATCTCCTCCTAGAAATACCAGCTTTCCCCCTTCAAATAGGACCTTTTCACCCACAAATACCTGTTTTATCCCCAAAATAGGACAGTTTCTTCCAGAAATGCAACATTTCTCCCAAATATATCACATCTTCTCCAAGAAATACCACGTTTCCCCCTTCAAATAGGACCTTTTCACCCACAAATACCTCTTTTATCCCCAAAATAGCAAAGTTTCTGCCAGAAATGCCACATTTCGCCCAAATATATCACATCTTCTCCAAGAAATACCAGGTTTCCCCTTCAAATAGGACTTTTTCTCTCACAGATACCTGTTTTATCCCCAAAAGAGGACAGTTTCTTCCAGAAAGGCCACATTTCTAACAAATATATCACATCTTCTCAAAGAAATACCAGCTTTCCCCCTTCAAATAGGACCTTTTCACCCACAAATACCTCTTTTATCCCCAAAATAGGACAGTTTCTTCCAGACATGCCACATTTCGCCCAAATATATCACATCTCCTTCAAGAAATACCAGGTTTCCCCCTTCAAATAGGACCTTTTCTCCCACAAATACCTCTTTTATCCCCAAAAGAGGACAGTTTCTTCCAGAAATGCCACATTTCTCCCAAATACATCAAATCTTCTCCAAGAAATACCAGGGTTGCCCCTTCAAATAGGACCTTTTCACCCACAAATACCTCTTTTATCCCCAAAAGAGGACAGTTTCTTCCAGACATGCCACATTTCTCCCAAATATATCACATCTTCTCCAAGAAATACCAGGTTTCCCCCTTCAAATAAGACCTTTTCACCCACAAATACCTCTTTTATCCCCAAAAGAGGACAGTTTCTTCCAGAAATGCCACATTTCTCCCAAATAGATCACATCTTCTCCAAGAAATACCAGGTTTCCCCCTTCAAATAGGACCTTCTCACCCACAAATACCTCTTTTATCCCCAAAATAGGACAGTTTTTTCCAGACATGCCACATTTCTCCCAAATATATCACATCTTCTCCAAGAAATACCAGGATTCCACCTGAAATAGGACCTTTTCACCCACAAATACCTCTTTTATCCCCAAAATAGGACAGTTTCTTCCAGAAATGCCACATTTCTCCCAAATATATCACATCTTCTCCAAGAAATACCAGCTTTCCCCCTTCAAATAGGACCTTTTCACCCACAAATACCTGTTTTATCCCCAAAAGAGGACAGTTTCTTCCAGAAATGCCACATTTCTCCCAAATATATCACATCTTCTCCAAGAAATACCAGCTTTCCCCCTTCAAATAGGAGCTTTTCACACACAAATACCTCTTTTATCCCCAAAATAGGAAAGTTTCTGCCAGAAATGCCACATTTCTCCCAAATATATCACATCTTCTCAAAGCAATACCAGCTTTCCCCCTTCAAATAGGACCTTTTCACCCACAAATACCTCTTTTATCCCCAAAAGAGGACAGATTCTTCCAGACATGCCACATTTCTCCCAAATAAATCACATCTTCTCCAAGAAATACCAGGTTTCCCCCTGGAAATAGGACCTTTTCACCCACTAATAGCAGGCTTCTCCCCCATAAGAGGACAGTTTCTTCCAGAAATTCCACATTTCTCCCAAATAGATCACATCTTCTCCAAGAAATACCAGGTTTCCCCCTTCAAATAGGACCTTTTCGCCCACAAATACCTCTTTTATCCCCAAAAGAGGACAGTTTCTTCCAGAAATGCCACATTTCTCCGAAATATATCACATCTTCTCCAAGAAATACCAGCTTTCCCCCTTCAAATAGGACCTTTTCACCCACAAATACCTGTTTTATCCCCAAAATAGGACAGTTTCTTCCAGACATGCCACATTTCGCCCAAATATATCACATCTTCTCCAAGAAATACCAGCTTTCCCCCTTCAAATAAGACCTTTTCACCCACAAATACCTCCTTTATCCCCAAAAGAGGACAGTTTCTTCCAGAAATGCCACATTTCTCCCAAATATATCACATCTTCTCCAAGAAATACCAGGTTTCCCCCTTCAAATAGGACCTTCTCACCCACAAATACCTCTTTTATCCCCAAAATAGGACAGTTTTTTCCAGACATGCCACATTTCTCCCAAATATATCACATCATCTCCAAGAAATACCAGGATTCCACCTGAAATAGGACCTTTTCACCCACAAATACCTCTTTTATCCCCAAAAGAGGACAGTTTCTTCCAGAAATGCCACATTTCTCCCTAATATATCACATCTCCTCCTAGAAATACCAGCTTTCCCCCTTCAAATAGGACCTTTTCACCCACAAATACCTGTTTTATCCCCAAAAGAGGACAGTTTTTTCCAGAAATGCCACATTTCTCCCAAATATATCACATCTTCTCCAAGAAATACCAGCTTTCCCCCTTCAAATAGGACCTTTTCACCCACAAATACCTCTTTTATCCCCAAAATAGGAAAGTTTCTGCCATAAAGGCCACATTTCTCCCAAATATATCACATCTTCTCCAAGAAATACCAGCTTTCCCCTTCAAATAGGACTTTTTCTCCCACAGATACCTGTTTTATCCCCAAAAGAGGACAGTTTCTTCCAGAAAGGCCAGATTTCTCCCAAATATATCACATCTTCTCAAAGCAATACCAGCTTTCCCCCTTCAAATAGGACCTTTTCACCCACAAATACCTCTTTTATCCCCAAAAGAGGACAGATTCTTCCAGACATGCCACATTTCTCCAAAATAGATCACATCTTCTCCAAGAAATACCAGGTTTCCCCCTGGAAATAGGAACTTTTCACCCACAAATACCTCTTTTATCCCCAAAAGAGGACAGTTTCTTCCAGACATGCCACATTTCTCCCAAATAGATCACATCTTCTCCAAGAAATACAACGTTTCCCCCTAGAAATAGGAACTTTTCGCCCACAAATACCTCTTTTATCCCCAAAAGAGCTCAGTTTCTTCCAGAAATGCCACATTTCTCCCAAATATATCACATCTTCTCCAAGAAATACCACGTTTCCCCCTTCCAATAGGACCTTTTCACCCACAAATACCTCTTTTATCCCCAAAAGAGGACAGTTTCTTCCAGAAATGCCACATTTCTCCCAAATATATCACATCTTCTCCAAGAAATACCAGGTTTCCCCCTTCAAATAGGACCTTATCACCCACAAATACCTCTTTTATCCCCAAAATAGGACAGTTTCTTCCAGAAATGCCACATTTCTCCCAAATATATCACATCTTCTCCAAGAAATACCAGCTTTCCCCGTAGAAATAGGACCTTCTCACCCACAAATACCACTTTTATCCCCAAAGTAGGACATTTTCTTCCAGAAATGCCACATTTCTCCCAAATAGATCACATCTTCTCCAAGAAATACCAGCTTCCCCCTTCAAATAGGACCTTTTCACCCACAAATACCTCTTTTATCCCCTAAATTGGACAGTTTCTTCCAGACATGCCACATTTTTCCCAAATATATCACATCTTCTCCAAGAAATAACAGGATTCCCCCTTCAAATAGGACCTTTTCACCCACAAATACCTCTTTTATCCCCAAAACAGGACAGTTTCTTCCAGAAATGCCACATTTCTCCCAAATATATCACATCTCCTCCAAGAAATACCAGGTTTCCCCCTTCAAACAGGACTTTTTCTCCCACAGATACCTGTTTTATCCCCAAAAGAGGACAATTTCTTCCAGAAAGGCCAGATTTCTCCCAAATATATCACATCTTCTCCAAGAAATACCAGCTTTCCCCCTTCAAATAGGACCTTTTCACCCACAAATACCTCTTTTATCCCCAAAAGAGGACAGATTCTTCCAGACATGCCAGATTTCTCCCAAATATATCACATATTCTATAAGAAATAACTGGTTTACCCCTGGAAATAGGAACTTTTCACCCACAAATACCTCTTTTATCCCCAAAATAGGAAAGTTTCTTCCAGAAATGCCGCATTTCACCCAAATAGATCACATCTTCTCCATGAAATACCAGCTTTCCCCCTTCAAATAGGACTTTTTCTCCCACAGATACCTGTTTTATCCCCAAAATACGACAGTTTCTTCCAGAAGTGCCAGATTTCTCCCAAACATATCACATCTTCTCCAAGAAATACCGGGTTTCCTCCTAGAAATAGGACCTTTTCTCCCACAAATACCTCTTTTATCCCCAAAAGAGGACCGTTTCTTCCAGAAATGCCACATTTCTCCCAAACATATCACATCTTCTCCAAGAAATACCAGCTTTCCAACTTCAAATTGGAGCTTTTCACCCACAAATACCTCTTTTACCCCAAAAGAGCTCGGTTTCTTCCAGAAAGGCCACATTTCTCCCAAATATATCTCATCTTCTCCAAGAAATACCAGGTTTCCCCCTTCAAATAGGACCTTTTCACCCACAAATACCTCTTTTATCCCCAAAAGAGGACAGATTCTTCCAGACATGCCACATTTCTCCCAAATAAATCACATCTTCTCCAAGAAATACCTGGTTTACCCCTGGAAATAGGAACTTTTCACCCACAAATACCTGTTTTATCCCCAAAAGAGGACAGCTTCTTCCAGACATGCCACATTTCTCCCAAATAGATCACATCTTCTCCAAGAAATACCACGTTTCCCCCTAGAAATAGGACCTTCTCACCCACTAATACCTCTTTTATCCCCAAAACAGGACACTTTCTTCCAGAAATGCCACATTTCTCCCAAATATATCACATCTTCTCCAAGAAATACCAGCTTTCCCCCTTCAAATAGGTCCTTTTCACCCACAAATACCTCTTTTACCCCAAAAGAGCTCGGTTTCTTCCAGAAATGCCACATTTCTCCCAAATATATCACATCTTCTCCAAGAAATACCAGGTTTCCCCCTTCAAATAGGACCTTTTCAGCCACAAATACCTCTTTTATCCCCAAAAGAGGACAGTTTCTTCCAGACATGCCACATTTCTCCCAAATAGATCACATCTTCTCCAAGAAATACAACGTTTCCCCCTAGAAATAGGAACTTTTCACCCACAAATACCTCTTTTATCCCCAAAAGAGGACAGTTTCTTCCAGAAATGCCACATTTCTCCCAAATATATCACATCTTCTCCAAGAAATACCACGTTTCCCCCTTCCAATAGGACCTTTTCACCCACAAATACCTCTTTTATCCCCAAAAGAGGACAGTTTCTTCCAGAAATGCCACATTTCTCCCAAATATATCACATCTTCTCCAAGAAATACCAGGTTTCCCCCTTCAAATAGGACCTTATCACCCACAAATACCTCTTTTATCCCCAAAATAGGACAGTTTCTTCCAGAAATGCCACATTTCTCCCAAATATATCACATCTTCTCCAAGAAATACCAGCTTTCCCCGTAGAAATAGGACCTTCTCACCCACAAATACCACTTTTATCCCCAAAATAGGACATTTTCTTCCAGAAATGCCACATTTCTCCCAAATAGATCACATCTTCTCCAAGAAATACCAGCTTCCCCCTTCAAATAGGACCTTTTCACCTACAAATACCTCTTTTATCCCCTAAATTGGACAGTTTCTTCCAGACATGCCACATTTTTCCCAAATATATCACATCTTCTCCAAGAAATAACAGGATTCCACCTGAAATAGGACCTTTTCACCCACAAATACCTCTTTTATCCCCAAAAGAGGACAGTTTTTTCCAGACATGCCACATTTCTCCCAAATATATCACATCTCCTCCAAGAAATACCAGGTTTCCCCCTTCAAACAGGACTTTTTCTCCCACAGATACCTGTTTTATCCCCAAAAGAGGACAGTTTCTTCCAGAAAGGCCAGATTTCTCCCAAATATATCACATCTTCTCCAAGAAATACCAGCTTTCCCCCTTCAAATAGGACCTTTTCACCCACAAATACCTCTTTTATCCCCAAAAGAGGACAGATTCTTCCAGACATGCCAGATTTCTCCCAAATATATCACATATTCTATAAGAAATAACTGGTTTACCCCTGGAAATAGGACCTTTTCACCCACAAATACCTCTTTTATCCCCAAAATAGGAAAGTTTCTTCCAGAAATGCCGCATTTCACCCAAATAGATCACATCTTCTCCATGAAATACCAGCTTTCCCCCTTCAAATAGGACTTTTTCTCCCACAGATACCTGTTTTATCCCCAAAACAGGACAGTTTCTTCCAGAAATGCCAGATTTCTCCCAAACATATCACATCTTCTCCAAGAAATACCGGGTTTCCCCCTAGAAATAGGACCTTTTCTCCCACAAATACCTCTTTTATCCCCAAAAGAGGACCGTTTCTTCCAGAAATGCCACATTTCTCCCAAATAGATCACATCTTCTCCAAGAAATACCAGCTTTCCAACTTCAAATTGGAGCTTTTCACCCACAAATACCTCTTTTACCCCAAAAGAGCTCGGTTTCTTCCAGAAAGGCCACATTTCTCCCAAATATATCTCATCTTCTCCAAGAAATACCAGGTTTCCCCCTTCAAATAGGACCTTTTCACCCAGAAATACCTCTTTTATCCCCAAAATAGGACAGTTTCTTCCAGAAAGGCCACATTTCTCCCAAATAGATCACATCTTCTCCAAGAAATACCAGGTTTCCCCCTTGAATTAGGACTTTTTCACCCAGAAATACCTCTTTATCCCTCAAATAGGACAGTTTCTTCCGGACATGCCACATTTCTCCCAAATATATCACATCTTCTCCAAGAAATACCAGGTTTCCCCCTTCAAATAGGACCTTTTCACCCACAAATACCTGTTTTATCCCCTAAATAGGACAGTTTCTTCCAGAAATGCCACATTTCTCCCAAATATATCACATCTTCTCCAAGTAATACCAGGTTTCCCCCTTCAAATAGGACCTTTTCACCCACAAATACCTCTTTTATCCCCAAAGAGGACATTTTCTTCCAGAAAGGCCACATTTCTCCCTAATATACCACATCTTCTCCAAGAAATGCCACGTTTCCCCCTTCAAATAGGACCTTTTCACCCACTAATACCTCTTCTATCCCTCAAATTAGACAGTTTCTTCCAGAAATGCCACATTTCTCCCAAATATATCACATCTTCTCCAAGAAATACCAGGTTTCCCCCTTCAAATAGGAACTTTTCACCCACAAATACCTCTTTTATCCCCAAAAGAGGACAGTTTCTTCCAGACATGCCACATTTCTCCCAAATATATCACATCTTCTCCAAGAAATACCAGGTTTCCCCCTTCATATAGGACCTTTTCACCCACTAATAGCAAGCTTCTCCCCCAAATAGGACAGTTTCTTCCAGAAATGCCACATTTCTCCCAAATATTTCACATCTTCTCCAAGAAATACCAGGGTTCCCCCTGGAAGTGGGTCCTTTTCACCCACAAATACCTCTTTTATCCCAAAAAGAGGACAGTTTCTTCCAGACATGCCACATTTCTCCCAAATATACCACATCTCCTTCAAGAAATACCAGGTTTCCCCCTTCAAATAGGACCTTTTCTCCCACAAATACCTGTTTTATCCCCAAAAGAGGACAGTTTCTTCCAGAAAGGCCAGATTTCTCCCAAATATATCACATCTTCTCCAAGAAATACCAGCTTTCCCCCTTCAAATAGGACCTTTTCACCCACAAATACCTCTTTTATCCCCAAAAGAGGACAGATTCTTCCAGACATGCCAGATTTCTCCCAAATATATCACATATTCTATAAGAAATAACTGGTTTACCCCTGGAAATAGGAACTTTTCACCCACAAATACCTCTTTTATCCCCAAAATAGGAAAGTTTCTTCCAGAAATGCCGCATTTCACCCAAATAGATCACATCTTCTCCATGAAATACCAGCTTTCCCCCTTCAAATAGGACTTTTTCTCCCACAGATACCTGTTTTATCCCCAAAACAGGACAGTTTCTTCCAGAAATGCCAGATTTCTCCCAAACATATCACATCTTCTCCAAGAAATACCGGGTTTCCCCCTAGAAATAGGACCTTTTCTCCCACAAATACCTCTTTTATCCCCAAAAGAGGACCGTTTCTTCCAGAAATGCCACATTTCTCCCAAATAGATCACATCTTCTCCAAGAAATACCAGCTTTCCAACTTCAAATTGGAGCTTTTCACCCACAAATACCTCTTTTACCCCAAAAGAGCTCGGTTTCTTCCAGAAAGGCCACATTTCTCCCAAATATATCTCATCTTCTCCAAGAAATACCAGGTTTCCCCCTTCAAATAGGACCTTTTCACCCAGAAATACCTCTTTTATCCCCAAAATAGGACAGTTTCTTCCAGAAAGGCCACATTTCTCCCAAATAGATCACATCTTCTCCAAGAAATACCAGGTTTCCCCCTTGAATTAGGACCTTTTCACCCAGAAATACCTCTTTATCCCTCAAATAGGACAGTTTCTTCCGGACATGCCACATTTCTCCCAAATATATCACATCTTCTCCAAGAAATACCAGGTTTCCCCCTTCAAATAGGACCTTTTCACCCACAAATACCTGTTTTATCCCCTAAATAGGACAGTTTCTTCCAGAAATGCCACATTTCTCCCAAATATATCACATCTTCTCCAAGTAATACCAGGTTTCCCCCTTCAAATAGGACCTTTTCACCCACAAATACCTCTTTTATCCCCAAAGAGGACATTTTCTTCCAGAAAGGCCACATTTCTCCCTAATATACCACATCTTCTCCAAGAAATGCCACGTTTCCCCCTTCAAATAGGACCTTTTCACCCACTAATACCTCTTCTATCCCTCAAATTAGACAGTTTCTTCCAGAAATGCCACATTTCTCCCAAATAGATCACATCTTCTCCAAGAAATACCAGGTTTCCCCCTTCAAATAGGAACTTTTCACCCACAAATACCTCTTTTATCCCCAAAAGAGGACAGTTTCTTCCAGACATGCCACATTTCTCCCAAATATATCACATCTTCTCCAAGAAATACCAGGTTTCCCCCTTCATATAGGACCTTTTCACCCACTAATAGCAAGCTTCTCCCCCAAATAGGACAGTTTCTTCCAGAAATGCCACATTTCTCCCAAATATTTCACATCTTCTCCAAGAAATACCAGGGTTCCCCCTGGAAGTGGGTCCTTTTCACCCACAAATACCTCTTTTATCCCAAAAAGAGGACAGTTTCTTCCAGACATGCCACATTTCTCCCAAATATACCACATCTCCTTCAAGAAATACCAGGTTTCCCCCTTCAAATAGGACCTTTTCTCCCACAAATACCTGTTTTATCCCCAAAAGAGGACAGTTTCTTCCAGAAATGCCACATTTCTCCCAAATATATCACATCTTCTCCAAGAAATACCAGGTTTCCCTCTTCAAATAGGACCTTTTCTCCCACAAATACCTCTTTTATCCCCAAAAGAGGACAGTTTCTTCCAGAAATGCCACATTTCTCCCAAATATATCACATCTCCAAGAAATACCAGGTTTCCTCCTGAAATAGGACCCTGTCACCCACAAATACCTGTTTTATCCCTTTGTTCCGAGCGACTTTTCGTTTTGGAGTGTTTATCCGATGCTACACTTCAGCATTCTGTGACGAATAGAGTAGAAGAGAAAAGCCCCACTAATAAGGCAGCTAGAAGCTCCAGAAGCCACACACGTTGTGCTTTCAGGGAGGACGTTCCAGAAAGTCGAGAGCTGTGGCTTGTTTCCTGCGGAGAAAAAACCCCCTGTTTTCAGGCAATGCAGTAGGCTGAATTCGCATCTTCTCGGCGTAGGAATACCGCTCCTTCGCTCTCGTGGCTCGAAAGCGGCACTCGCTCTGAACCGCTCCGGAGAGTCTGCAGTTGCTGTCCGGTCCATCGCGGTTCTGCCCGAGTGCCGCTTGCAGCCTTCAGCAGCGGTCTCGTTTCTCTCGGATGCCGGGAAAGAGCGACTTCAGCCGGATGCTTTTCTCCGACGAGTGAGCGGCTTCTTCTGCGCACATCGCAATGGAGAGCTTCTGACTTCTCCATGTGTCCATGCAGAATGCACTACGCTTCTCTCTCATTCTTATCCCTTTTTCCGAGCGACATATCGTTTTGGATTGTTTATCCCATGCTACACTTCAGCATTCTGTGACGAATAGAGTAGAAGAGAAAAGCCCCACTAATAAGGCAGCTAGAAGTTCGAGGAGCAACGCACGTAGTGCTTTCAGGGAGGACTTTCCAGAAAGTCGAGAGTTGTGGCTTGTTTCCTGCGGAGAAAAAAGCCCCTGTTTTCAGGCAATGCAGTAGGCTGAATTCGCTCGTTCTCGGCATAGGAATGCCGCACCTCCTCTCTCGTGGCTCGAAAGCGGCATTTGCGCTGAACCACACCGGACAGTCTGCAGTTGCAGACTACTGAATAGCCTGAAAACAGGGGGTTTTTTCTCCGCAGGAAACAAGCCACAACTCTCGACTTTCTGGAACGTCCTCCCTGAAAGCACAACGTGTGTGGCTTCTGGAGCTTCTAGCTGCCTTATTAGTGGGGCTTTTCTCTTCTATTTTATTCGTCACAGAAAGCTGAAGTGTAGCATCGGATAAACACTCCAAAACGAAAAGTCGCTCGGAACAAAGGGATAAAACAGGTATTTGTGGGTGACAAGGTCCTATTTCAGGAGGAAACCTGGTATTTCTTGGAGATGTGATATATTTGGGAGAAATGTGGCATTTCTGGAAGAAACTGTCCTCTTTTGGGGATAAAAGAGGTATTTGTGGGTGAAAAGGTCCTATTTGAAGAGGGAAACCTGGTATTTCTTGGAGAAGATGTGATATATTTGTTAGAAATCTGGCCTTTCTGGAAGAAACTGTCCTCTTTTGGGGATAAAAGAGATATTTCATGGAGAAAAGGTCCTCTATGATGGGGGAAACGTGGCATTTCTTGGAGGAGTTGTGATATATTTGGGAGAAATGTGGCATTTCTGGAAGAAACTGTCCTATTTTGGGGATAAAAGAGGTATTTGTGGGTGAAAACGTCCTATTTGAAGGGGGAACCCTGGTATTTCTTGGAGAAGATGTGATCTATTTGGGAGAAATGTGGCATTTCTTGAAGAAACTGTCCTCTTTTGGGGATAAAACAGGTATTTGTGGGTGAAAAGGTCCTATTTGAAGGGGGAAACATGGTATTTCTTGGAGAAGATGTGATATATTTGGGAGAAATGTGGCATTTCTGGACGAAACTGTCCTCTTTTGGGGATAAAACAGGTATTTGTGGGAGAAAATGTCCTATTTGAAGGGGGAAAGTTGATATTTCTTGGAGAAGATGTGATATATTTGGGAGAAATGTGTCATGTCTGGAAGAAACTGTCCTCTTTTGGGGATAAAAGAGGTATTTGTGGGTGAAAAGGTCCTATCTGAAGGGGGAAACCTGGCATTTCTTGGAGAAGATGTGATATATTTCGGAGAAATGTGGCATGTCTGGAAGAAACTGTCGTATTTTGGGGATAAAAGATGAATTTGTGGTTGAAAAGGTCCTATTTGAAGGGGGAAACGTGGTATTTCTTGGAGAAGATGTGGTATATTTGGGAGAAATGTGGCCTTTCTGGAAGAAACTGTCCTATTTTGGGGATAAAACAGGTATTTGTGGGAGAAAAGGTCCTATTTGAAGGGGGAACCCTGGTATTTCTTGGAGAAGATGTGATATATTTGGGTGATATGTGGCCTTACTGAAAGAAAATGTCCTATTTGGGGGGAGAAGGCTGGTATTTGTGGGAGAAAAGGTCCTATTTCAGGAGGAATCCTGGTATTTCTTGGAGGAGATGTGGTATATTTGGGAGAAATGTGGCATTTCTGGAAGAAAATGTCCTATTTTGGGGATAAAGGACGTATTTGTGGGTGAAAAGGTCCTATTCCAAGGGGGAAACCTGGTATTTCTTGGAGAAGATGTGATATATTTGGGAGAAATGTGGCATTTCTGGAAGAAAATGTCCTCTTTTGGGGATAAAAGAGGTATTTGTGGGTGAAAAGGTCCTATTGGAAGGGGGAAACGTGGTATTTCTTGGAGAAGATGTGATATATTTGGGAGAAATCGGGCATGTCTGGAAGAAACTGTCCTATTTTGGGGATAAAACAGGTATTTGTGGGTGAGAAGGTCCTATTTCAAGGGGGAAACCTGGTATTTCTTGGAGAAGATGTGATCTATTTGGGAGAAATGTGGCATTTCTGGAAGAAAATGTCCTCATTTGGGGATAAAAGAGGTATTTCATGGAGAAAAGGTCCTAATTCAAGGGGGAAACCTGGTATTTCTTGGAGAAGATGTGATATATTTGGGAGAAATGTGGCATTTCAGGAAGAAACTGTCCTATTTTGGGCATAAAACAGGTATTAGTGGTGGAAAAGGTCCTATTTCCAGGGGGAAACCTGGTATTTCTTGGAGAAGATGTGATCTATTTGGGAGAAATGTGGCATGTCTGGAAGAAACGGTCCTCTTTTGGGGATAAAAGAGGTATTTGTGGGTGAAAAGGTCCTATTTGAAGGGGGAAAGCTGGTATTTCTTGGAGAAGATGTGATATATTTGGGAGTAATGAGGCATTTCTGGAAGAAACTGTCCTATCTGGGGGGAGAAGCCTGGTATTAGTGGGTGAGAAGGTCCTATTTCACTAGGAATCCTGGTATTTCTTGGAGAAGATGTGATCTATTTGGGAGAAATGTGGCATTTCTGGAAGAAACTGTCCTCTTTTGGGGATAAAAGAGGTATTAGTGGTTGAAAAGGTCCTATTTGAAAAAGGAAAGCTGGTATTTCTTGGAGAAGATGTGATATATTTGGGAGAAATGTGGCATTTCTGGAAGAAACTGTCCTCTTTTGGGGATAAAAGAGGTATTTGTGGGTGAAAAGGTCCTATTTGAAGGGGGAACCCTGGTATTTCTTGGAGAAGATGTGATATATTTGGGAGAAATGTGGCATTTCTGGAAGAAACTGTCCTCTTTTGGGGATAAAAGAGGTATTTGTGGGTGATAAGGTCCTATTTGAAGGGGGAACCCTGGTATTTCTTGGAGAAGATGTGATCTATTTGGGAGAAATGTGGCATGTCTGGAAGAAACTGTCCTATTTTGGGGATAAAACAGGTATTTGCGGGTGAAAAGGTCCTATTTGAAGGGGGAAAGCTGGTATTTCTTGGAGAAGATGTGATATATTTGGGAGAAATGTGGCTTTCTGGAAGAAAATGTCCAATTTGGGGGGAGAAGGCTGGTAGTTTTGGGTGAGAAGGTCCTATTTCAGGAGGAATCCTGGTATTTCTTGGAGAAGATGTGATATATTTGGGAGAAATGTGGCCTTTCTGGAAGAAAATGTCCAATTTGGGGGGAGAAGGCTGGTAGTTTTGGGTGAGAAGGTCCTATTTTAGGAGGAATCCTGGCATTTCTTGGAGAAGATGTGATATAATTGGGAGAAATGTGGCTATTCTGGAAGAAACTGTCCTGTTTTGGGGATAAAAGAGGTTTTTTTGGGGAAAAGGTCCTATTTGAAGGGGGAAAGCTGGTATTTCTTGGAGAAGATGTGATCTATTTGGGAGAAATGTGGCATTTCTGGAAGAAACTGTCGTATTTTGGGGATAAAACAGCTATTTGTGGGTGAAAAGGTCCTATTTGAAGGGGAAAACCTGGTATTTCTTGGAGAAGATGTGATATATTTGGGAGAAATGTGGCATGTCTGGAAGAAACTGTCCTCTTTTGGGGATAAAAGAGGTATTTCATGGAGAAAAGGTCCTATTTGAAGGGGGAAGCCTGGTATTTCTTGGAGAAGATGTGATATATTTGGGAGAAATGAGGCATTTCTGGAAGAAAATGTCCAATTTGTGGGGAGAGGGCTGGTAGTTGTGGGTGAGAAGGTCCTATTTGAAGGGGGAAACCTGGTATTTCTTGGAGAAGATGTGATATATTTGGGAGAAATGTGGCGTTTCTGGAAGAAACTGTCCTATTTTGGGGATAAAAGAGGTTTTTTTGGGGAAAAGGTCCTATTTGACGGGGGAAAGCTGGTATTTCTTGGAGAAGATGTGATCTATTTGGGAGAAATGTGGAATTTCTGGAAGAAACGGTCCTCTTTTGGGGATAAAAGAGTTATTTTTGGGTGAAAAGGTCCTATTTGAAGGGGGAACCCTGGTATTTCTTGGAGAAGATGTGGTATATTTGGGAGAAATGTGGCATTTCTGGAAGAAACTGTCCTCTTTTGGGGATAAAACAGGTATGTGTGGGTGAAAAGGTCCTATTTGAAGGGGGAAACCTGGTATTTCTTGGAGAAGATGTGTTATATTTGGGAGAAATCTGGCATTTCTGGAAGAAACTGTCCTATTTTGGGGATAAAACAGGTATTTGTGGGTGAAAAGGTCCTATTTGAAGTTGGAAACGTGGTATTTCTTGGAGAAGATGTGATATATTTGGGAGAAATGTGGCATTTCTGGAAGAAACTGTCCTCTTTTGGGAATAAAACAGGTATTTTTGGGTGTTAAGGTCCTATTTGAAGGGGGAACCCTGGTATTTCTTGGAGGAGATGTGATATATTTGGGAGAAATGTGGCATGTCTGGAAGAAACTGTCCTCTTTTGGGGATAAAACAGGTATTTGTGGGTGAAAAGGACCTATTTGAAGGGGGAAAGCTGGTATTTCTTGGAGAAGAGGTTAATTATTTGGTAGAAATGTGCCATTTCTGGAAGAAACTGTCCAATTTAGGGGATAAAACAGGTATTTGTGGGTGAAAAGGTCCTATTTGAAGGGGGAAAGCTGGTATTTCTTGGAGAAGATGTGATATATTTGGGAGAAATGTGGCATGTCTGGAAGAAAATGTCCAATTTGGGGGAGAAGGCTTGTAGTTTTCGGAGAGAAGGTCCTATTTCAAGAAGAATCCTGGTATTTCTTGGCGAAGATGTGATATATTTGGGAGAAATGTGGCATTTGTGGAAGAAAA
Organism: Lophura swinhoii; assembly: GCA_030408155.1. Lineage (NCBI taxonomy): Eukaryota > Metazoa > Chordata > Aves > Galliformes > Phasianidae > Lophura > Lophura swinhoii. Next base: position 5,603,681 of record CM059475.1, read on the forward strand.
TGTCCAATTTGGGGGGAGAAGGCTGGTAGTTTTGGGTGAGAAGGTCCTATTTCAGGAGGAATCCTGGCATTTCTTGGAGAAGATGTGATATATTTGGGAGAAATGTGGCCTTTCCGGAAGAAACTGTCCTCTTTTGGGGATAAAAGAGGTATTAGTGGTAGAAAAGGTCCTATTTGAAGGGGGAAACCTGGTATTTCTTGGAGAAGATGTGATATATTTGGGAGAAATCTGGCATTTCTGGAAGAAACTGTCCTCTTTTGGGGATAAAAGAGGTATTTCATGGAGAAAAGGTCCTAATTCAAGGGGGAACCCTGGTATTTCTTGGAGAAGATGTGATATATTTGGGAGAAATGTGGCATTCCTGGAAGAAACTGTCATATTTTGGGGATAAAACAGGTATTTCTGTGTGAAAAGGTCCTATTTGAAGGGGGAAAGCTGTTATTTCTTGTAGAAGATGTGATATATTTGGGAGAAATGTGGCCTTTCTGGAAGAAACTGTCCTCTTATGGGGATAAAAGAGGTATTTGTGGGTGAGAAGGTCCTATTTGAAGGGGGAAACCTGGTATTTCTTGGAGAAGATGTGATATATTTGGGAGAAATATGGCATTTCCGGACGAAACTGTCCTCTTTTGGGGATAAAACAGGTATTTGTGGGAGAAAATGTCCTATTTGAAGGGGGAAAGTTGATATTTCTTGGAGAAGATGTGATCTATTTGGGAGAAATGTGGCCTTTCTGGAAGAAACTGTCCTATTTTGGGGATAAAAGAGGTATTTGTGGGTGAAAAGGTCCTATCTGAAGGGGGAAACCTGGCATTTCTTGGAGAAGATGTGATATATTTGGGAGAAATGTGGCATGTCTGGAAGAAACTGTCCTCTTTTGGGGATAAAAGAGGAATTTGTGGTTGAAAAGGTCCTATTTGAAGGGGGAAACGTGGTATTTCTTGGAGAAGATGTGGTATATTTGGGAGAAATGTGGCCTTTCTGGAAGAAACTGTCCTATTTTGGGGATAAAACAGGTATTTGTGGGAGAAAAGGTCCTATTTGAAGGGGGAACCCTGGTATTTCTTGGAGAAGATGTGATATATTTGTGTGATATGTGGCCTTTCTGAAAGAAAATGTCCTATTTGGGGGGAGAAGGCTGGTATTTGTGGGAGAAAAGGTCCTAATTCAGGAGGAATCCTGGTATTTCTTGGAGGAGATGTGATCTATTTGGGAGAAATATGGCATTTCTGGCAGAAAGTGTCCTATTTTGGGGATAAAGGACGAATTTGTGGGTGAAAAGGTCGTATTGGAAGGGGGAACCCTGTTATTTCTTGGAGAAGATGTGATATACTTGGGAGAAATCTGGCATTTCTGGAAGAAACTGTCCTATTTTGGGGATAAAACAGGTATTTGTGGGTGAAAATTTCCTATTTGAAGGGGGAAACCTGGTATTTCTTGGAGAAGATGTGGTCTATTTGGGAGAAATGTGGCATTTCTGGAAGAAACTGTCCTCTTTTGGGGATAAAACAGGTATTTGTGGGTGAAAATGTCCGATTTGAAGGGGGAAACCTGGTATTTCTTGGAGAAGATGTGATCTATTTGGGAGAAATGTGGCATGTCTGGAAGAAGCTGTCCTATTTTGCGGATAAAAGAGGTATTTTTGGGTGAAAAGTTCCTATTTGAAGGGGGAAACCTGGTATTTCTTGGAGAAGATGTGATCTATATGGGAGAAATGTGGCCTTTCTGGAAGAAAATGTCCAATTTGGGGGGAGAAGGCTGGTAGTTTTGGGTGAGAAGGTCCTACTTCAGGAGGAATCCTGGTATTTCTTGGAGAAGATGTGATATATTTGGGAGAAATGTGGCCTTTCTGGAAGAAAATGTCCAATTTGGGGGGAGAAGGCTGGTAGTTTTGGTTGAGAAGGTCCTATTTCAGGAGGAATCCTGGCATTTCTTGGAGAAGATGTGATATATTTGGGCGAAATGTGGCATTCCTGGAAGAAACTGTCCTCTTTTGGGGATAAAAGAGGTATTTGTGGGTGAAAAGGTCCTATTTGAAGTTGGAAAACTGGTATTTCTTGGAGAAGATGTGATATATTTCGGAGAAATGTGGCATTTCTGGAAGAAAATGTCCTCTTTTGGGGATAAAAGAGGTATTTCATGGAGAAAAGGTCCTAATTCAAGGGGGAAACCTGGTATTTCTTGGAGAAGATGTGATATATTTGGGAGAAATGTGGCATTTCAGGAAGAAACTGTCCTCTTTTGGGCATAAAACAGGTATTAGTGGTGGAAAAGGTCCTATTTCCAGGGGGAAACCTGGTATTTCTTGGAGAAGATGTGATCTATTTGGGAGAAATGTGGCATTTCTGGAAGAAACTGTCCTCTTTTGGGGATAAAAGAGGTATTTGTGGTGAAAAGGTCCTATTTGAAGGGGGAAAGCTGGTATTTCTTGGAGAAGATGTGATATATTTGGGAGTAATGAGGCATTTCTGGAAGAAACTGTCCTATCTGGGGGGAGAAGCCTGGTATTAGTGGGTGAGAAGGTCCTATTTCACTAGGAATCCTGGTATTTCTTGGAGAAGATGTGATCTATTTGGGAGAAATGTGGCATTTCTGGAAGAAACTGTCCTCTTTTGGGGATAAAAGAGGTATTAGTGGTTGAAAAGGTCCTATTTGAAAAAGGAAAGCTGGTATTTCTTGGAGAAGATGTGATATATTTGGGAGAAATGTGGCATTTCTGGAAGAAACTGTCCTCTTTTGGGGATAAAAGAGGTATTTGTGGGTGAAAAGGTCCTATTTGAAGGGGGAACCCTGGTATTTCTTGGAGAAGATGTGATATATTTGGGAGAAATGTGGCATGTCTGGAAGAAACTGTCCTATTTTGGGGATAAAACAGGTATTTGCGGGTGAAAAGGTCCTATTTGAAGGGGGAAAGCTGGTATTTCTTGGAGAAGATGTGATATATTTGGGAGAAATGTGGCCTTTCTGGAAGAAAATGTCCAATTTGGGGGGAGAAGGCTGGTAGTTTTGGGTGAGAAGGTCCTATTTCAGGAGGAATCCTGGTATTTCTTGGAGAAGATGTGATATATTTGGGAGAAATGTGGCCTTTCTTGAAGAAAATGTCCAATTTGGGGGGAAAAGGCAGGTAGTTTTGGGTGAGAAGGTCCTATTTCAGGAGGAATCCTGGCATTTCTTGGAGAAGATGTGATATATTTGGGAGAAATGTGGCCTTTCCCGAAGAAGCTGTCCTCTTTTGGGGATAAAAGAGGTATTAGTGGTTGAAAAGGTCCTATTTGAAGGGGGAATCCAGGTATTTCTTGGAGAAGATGTGATATATTTGGGAGAAATGTGGCATTTCTGGAAGAAACTGTCGTATTTTGGGCATAAAAGAGGTATTTGTGGGAGAAAAGTTCGTATTTCCAGGGGGAAACCTGGTATTTCTTGGAGAAGATGTGATCTATTTGGGAGAAATGTGGCATTTCTGGAAGAAACTGTCGTATTTTGGGGATAAAACAGCTATTTGTGGGTGAAAAGGTCCTATTTGAAGGGGAAAACCTGGTATTTCTTGGAGAAGATGTGATATATTGGGGAGAAATGTGGCATGTCTGGAAGAAACTGTCCTCTTTTGGGGATAAAAGAGGTATTTCATGGAGAAAAGGTCCTATTTGAAGGGGGAAGCCTGGTATTTCTTGGAGAAGATGTGATTTATTTGGGAGAAATGAGGCATTTCTGGAAGAAAATGTCCAATTTGTGGGGAGAGGGCTGGTAGTTGTGGGTGAGAAGGTCCTATTTGAAGGGGGAAACCTGGTATTTCTTGGAGAAGATGTGATATATTTGGGAGAAATGTGGCATTTCTGGAAGAAACTGTCCTATTTTGGGGATAAAAGAGGTTTTTTTGGGGAAAAGGTCCTATTTGAAGGGGGAAAGCTGGTATTTCTTGGAGAAGATGTGATCTATTTGGGAGAAATGTGGCATTTCTGGAAGAAACGGTCCTCTTTTGGGGATAAAAGAGGTATTTTTGGGTGAAAAGGTCCTATTTGAAGGGGGAAACCCTGGTATATCTTGGAGAAGATGTGGTATATTTGGGAGAAATGTGGCATTTCTGGAAGAAACTGTCCTCTTTTGGGGATCAAAGAGGTATTTGTGGGTGAAAAGGTCCTATTTGAAGGGGGAAACCTGGTATTTCTTGGAGAAGTTGTGTTATATTTGGGAGAAATCTGGCATTTCTGGAAGAAACTGTCCTATTTTGGGGATAAAAGAGGTATTTGTGGGTGAAAAGGTCCTATTTGAAGTTGGAAACGTGGTATTTCTTGGAGAAGATGTGATATATTTGGGAGAAATGTGGCATTTCTGGAAGAAACTGTCCTCTTTTGGGAATAAAACAGGTATTTTTGGGTGTTAAGGTCCTATTTGAAGGGGGAACCCTGGTATTTCTTGGAGGAGATGTGATATATTTGGGAGAAATGTGGCATGTCTGGAAGAAACTGTCCTCTTTTGGGGATAAAACAGGTATTTGTGGGTGAAAAGGTCCTATTTGAAGGGGGAAACATGGTATTTCTTGGAGAAGATGTGATATATTTGGTAGAAATGTGGCATTTCTGGAAGAAACTGTCCTCTTTTGGGGATAAAAGAGGTATTTGTGGGTGAAAAGGTCCTATTTGAAGGGGGAAACCTGGTATTTCTTGGAGAAGATGTGATATATTTGGGAGAAATGTGGCATGTCTGGAAGAATCTGTCCAATTTGGGGGGAGAAGGCTGGTAGTTTTGGGTGAGAAGGTCCTATTTCAGGAGGAATCCTGGCATTTCTTGGAGAAGATGTGATATATTTGGGAGAAATGTGGCCTTTCCGGAAGAAACTGTCCTCTTTTGGGGATAAAAGAGGTATTAGTGGTTGAAAAGGTCCTATTTGAAGGGGGAAAGCTGGTATTTCTTGGAGAAGATGTGATATATTTGGGAGAAATGTGGCATTTCTGGAAGAAACTGTCCTCTTTTGGGGATAAAAGAGGTATTTCATGGAGAAAAGGTCCTAATTCAAGGGGAAACCCTGGTATTTCTTGGAGAAGATGTGATATATTTGGGAGAAATGTGGCATTCCTGGAAGAAACTGTCCTCTTTTGGGGATAAAACAGGTATTTGTGTGTGAAAAGGTCCTATTTGAAGGGGGAAACCTGGTATTTCTTGGAGAAGATATGATATATTTGGAAGAAATGTGGCATTTCTGGAAGAAACTGTCCTATTTGGGGGGAGAAGGCTGGTATTTGTGGGTGAAAAGGTCCTATTTCAGGAGGAATCCTGGTATTTCTTGGAGGAGATGTGATCTATTTGGGAGAAATCTGGCATTTCTGGAAGAAACTGTCCTATTTTGGGGATATAGAGGTATTTGTGGTTGAAAAGGTCCTATTTGAAGGGGGAAAGCTGGTATTTCTTGGAGAAGATGTGATCTATTTGGGAGAAATGTGGCATTTCTGGAAGAAACTGTCGTATTTTGGGGATAAAACAGGTATTTCATGGAGAAAAGGTCCTATTTGAAGGGGGAACCCTGGTATTTCTTGGAGAAGATGTGATATATTTGGGAGAAATGTGGCATTTCTGGAAGAAACTGTCCTCTTTTGGGGATAAAAGAGGTATTTGTGGGTGAAAAGGTCGTATTTGAAGGGGGAACCCTGGTATTTCTTGGAGAAGATGTGATATATTTGGGAGAAATGAGGCATTTCTGGAAGAAAATGTCCTATTTGGGGGGAGAAGGCTGGTAGTTGTGGGTGAGAAGGTCCTATTTCAGGAGGAATCCTGGTATTTCTTGGAGAAGAGGTGATATATTTGGGAGAAATGTGGCATTTCTGGAAGAAACTGTCCTCTTTTGGGGATAAAAGAGGTATTTGTGGGTGAGAAGATCCTATTTGAAGGGGGAACCCTGGTATTTCTTGGAGAAGATGTGATCTATTTGGGAGAAATGTGGCATTTCTGGAAGAAAATGTCAAATTTGTGGGGAGAGGGCTGGTAGTTGTGGGTGAGAAGGTCCTATTTCAGGAGGAATCCCGGTATTTCTTGGAGAAGATGTGATATATTTGGGAGAAATGTGGCATTTCTGGAAGAAACTGTCCTCTTTTGGGGATAAAAGAGGTATTTGTGGGTGAGAAGATCCTATTTGAAGGGGGAACCCTGGTATTTCTTGGAGAAGATGTGATCTATTTGGGAGAAATGTGGCATTTCTGGAAGAAACGGTCCTCTTTTGGGGATAAAAGAGGTATTTGTGGGTGAAAAGGTCCTATTTGAAGGGGGAAACCTGGTATTTCTTGGAGAAGATGTGGTATATTTGGGAGAAATGTGGCATTTCTGGAAGAAACTGTCCTCTTTTGGGGATAAAACAGGTATGTGTGGGTGAAAAGGTCCTATTTGAAGGGGGAAACCTGGTATTTCTTGGAGAAGATGTGTTATATTTGGGTGAAATGTGGCCTTTCTGGAAGGAACTGTCCTCTTTTGGGGATAAAAGAGGTATTTGTGGGTGAAAAGGTCCTATTTGAAGTTGGAAACGTGGTATTTCTTGGAGAAGATGTGATATATTTGGGAGAAATGTGCCATTTCTGGAAGAAACTGTCCTATTTTGGGGATAAAAGAGGTATTTGTGGGTGATAAGGTCCTATTTGAAGGGGGAAAGCTGGTATTTCTTGGAGAAGATGTGATATATTTGGGAGAAATGTGGCATGTCTGGAAGAAAATGTCCAATTTGGGGGGAGAAGGCTTGTAGTTTTCGGTGAGACGGTCCTATTTCAAGAGGAATCCTGGTATTTCTTGGCGAAGATGTGATATATTTGGGAGAAATGTGGCATTTCTGGAAGAAAATGTCCTCTTTTGGGGATAAAAGAGGTATTAGTGGTTGAAAAGGTCCTATTTCCCCAGGGAAACCTGGCATTTCTTGGAGAAGATGTGATATATTTGGGAGAAATGTGGCATTTCTGGAAGAAACTGTCCTATTTTGGGGATAAAAGAGGTATTTCTGTGTGAAAAGGTCCTATTTGAGGGGGGAAAGCTGTTATTTCTTGGAGAAGATGTGATATATTTGGGAGAAATGTGGCATTTCTGGAAGAAACTGTCCTCTTTTGGGGATAAAAGAGGTATTTGTGGGTGAGAAGGTCCTATTTGAAGGGGGAAACGTGGTATTTCTTGGAGAAGATGTGATATATTTGGGAGAAATGTGGCATTTCTGGAAGAAAATGTCCAATTTGTGGGAAGAAGGCTGGTAGTTGTGGTGAGAAGGTCCTATTTCAGGAGGAATCCTGGTATTTCTTGGAGAAGATGTGATATATTTGGGAGAAATGTGGCATTTCTGGAAGAAACTGTCCAATTTGGGGGATAAAAAGGTATTTGTGGGTGAAAAGGTCCTATTTGAAGGGGGAAAGCTGGTATTTCTTGGAGAAGATGTGATATATTTGGGAGAAATGTGGCATTTCTGGAAGAAAATGTCGTATTTTGGGGATAAAGTGGTATTTGTGGGTGAAAAGGTCCTATTTGAAGGGGGAAACGTGGTATTTCTTGGAGAAGATATGATATATTTGGGAGAAATGTGGCATTTCTGGAAGAAAATGTCCTATTTGGGGGGAGAAGCCTGGTATTAGTGGGTGAAAAGGTCCTATTTGAAGGGGGAAAGCTGGTATTTCTTGGAGAAGATGTGATCTATTTGGGAGAAATGTGGCATTTCTGGAAGAAACTGTCCTTTTTTGGGGATAAAAGAGGTATTTGTGGGTGAAAAGGTCCTATTTGAAGGGGGAATCCTGGTATATCTTGGATAAGATGTGATATATTTGGGAGAAATGTGGCATTCCTGGAAGAAACTGTCCTATTTTGGGGATAAAAGAGGTATTTGTGGGTGAAAAGGTTCTATTAGAAGGGGGAACCCCGGTATTTCTTGGACAAGATGTGATATATTTGGGAGAAATGTGGCATGTCTGGAAGAAACTGTCCTCTTTTGGGGATAAAAGAGGTATTTGTGAGTGATAAGGTCCTATTTGAAGGGGGAAACCTGGTATTTCTTGGAGAAGATGTGATATATTTGGGAGAAATGTGGCATGTCTGGAAGAAGCTGTCCTCTTTTGGGGATAAAAGAGGTATTTGTGGGTGAAAAGGTCCTATTTGAAGGGGGAAAGCTGGTATTTCTTGGAGAAGATGCGATCTATTTGGGAGAAATGTGGCATGTCTGGAAGAAAATGTCCAATTTGGGGGGAGAAGGCTGGTAGTTTTGGGTGAGAAGATCCTATTTCAGGAGGAATCCTGGAATTTCTTGGAGAAGATGTGATCTATTTGGGAGAAATGTGGCATTTCTGGAAGAAAATGTCCAATTTGGGGGGAGAAGGCTGGTAGTTTTGGGTGAGAAGGTCCTATTTCAGGAGGAATCCTGGCATTTCTTGGAGAAGATGTGATATATTTGGGAGAAATGTGGCCTTTCCGGAAGAAACTGTCCTATTTTGGGGATAAAAGAGGTATTAGTGGGTGAAAAGGTCCTATTTCCCCGGGGAAACCTGGTATTTCTTGGAGAAGATGTGATATATTTGGGAGAAATGTGGCATTTCTGGAAGAAAATGTCCTCTTTTGGGGATAAAGAGGTATTTCATGGAGAAAAGGTCCTAATTCAAGGGGGAAACATGGTATTTCTTGGAGAAGATGTGATATATTTGGGAGAAATGTGGCATGTCAGGAAGAAAATGTCCTGTTTTGGGGATAAAACAGGTATTTGTGGGTGAAAATGTCCTATTTGAAGGGGGAAACGTGGTATTTCTTGGAGGAGATGTGATCTATTTGGGAGAAATGTGGCATGTCTGGAAGAAACTGTCCTCTTTTGGGGATAAAACAGGTACTTGTGGGTGAAAAGGTCGTATTTGAAGGGGGAATCCTGGTATTTCTTAGAGAAGATGTGATCTATTTGGGAGAAATGTGGCATGTCTGGAAGAAACTGTCCTCTTTTGGGGATAAAAGAGGTATTTGTGGGTGAAAAGGTCCTATTTCAGGAGGAATCCTGGTATTTCTTGGAGAAGATGTGATATATTTGGGAGAAATGTGGCCTTTCCATAAGAAACTGTCCTCTTTTGGGGATCAAAGAGGTATTTGTGAATGAAAAAGGTCCTATTTGAAGGGGGAAACCTGGTATTTCTTGGAGAAGATATGATATATTTGGGAGAAATGTGGCATGTCTGAAAGAAACTGCCCTATTTTGGGGATAAAACAGGTATTTGTGGGTGAAAAGGTCCTATTTGAAGGGGGAAACGTGGTATTTCTTGGAGAAGATGTGGTATATTTGGGAGAAATCAGGCATTTCTGGAAGAAACTGTCCTCTTTTGGGGATAAAACAGGTATTTGTGGGTGAAAACGTTGTATTTGAAGGGGGAAACCTGTTATTTCTTGGAGAAGATGTGATATATTTGGGAGAAATGTGGCATTTCTGGAAGAAACTGTCCTCTTTTGGGGATAAAAGAGGTATTTGTGGGTGAAAAGGTCCTATTTGAAGGGGGAAACCTGGTATTTCTTGAAGATGTGATATATTTGGGAGAAATGTGGCCTTTCTGGAAGAAACTGTCCTCTTTTGGGGATAAAAGAGGTATTTGTGGGTGATAAGGTCCTATTTGAAGGGGGAACCCCGGTACTTCTTGGAGAAGATGTGATCTATTTGGGAGAAATGTGGCATGTCTGGAAGAAACTGTCCTATTTTGGGGATAAAAGAGGTATTTGTGGGTGAAAAGGTCCTATTTGAAGGGGGAATCCTGGTATTTCTTGGAGAAGATGTGATCTATTTGGGAGAAATGTGGCCTTTCTGGAAGAAAATGTCCAATTTGGGGGGAGAAGGCTGGTAGTTTTGGGTGAGAAGGTCCTATTTCAGGAGGAATCCTGGTATTTCTTGGAGAAGATATGATATATTTGGGAGAAATGTGGCATTTATGGAAGAAAATGTCCAATTTGGGGGGAGAAGGCTGGTAGTTTTGGGTGAGAAGGTCCTATTTCAGGAGGAATCCTGGCATTTCTTGGAGAAGATGTGATATATTTGGGAGAAAAGTGGCCTTTCCGGAAGAAACTGTCCTATTTTGGGGATAAAAGAGGTATTAGTGGTTGAAAAGATCCTATTTGAAGGGGGAAACCTGGTATTTCTTGGAGAAGATGTGATATATTTGGGAGAAATGTGGCATTTCTGGAAGAAACTGTCCTCTTTTGGGGATAAAAGAGGTATTTCATGGAGAAAAGGTCCTATTTGAAGGGGGAAAGCTGGTATTTCTTGGAGAAGATGTGATATATTTGGGAGAAATGTGGCATTTCTGGAAGAAACTGTCGTATTTTGGGCATAAAACAGGTATTTGTGGTTGAAAAGGTCCTATTTGAAGGGGGAAAGCTGGTATTTCTTGGAGAAGATGTGGTATATTTGGGAGAAATGTGGCATTTCTGGAAGAAACTGTCCTCTTTTGGGGATAAAACAGGTATTTGTGGGTGAAAAGGTCCTATTTCGAGGGGGAACCCTGGTATTTCTTGGAGAAGATGTGTTATATTTGGGAGAAATGTGGCATTTCTGGAAGAAACTGTCCTCTTTTGGGGATAAAAGAGGTATTTGTGGGTGAAAAGGTCCTATTTGAAGTTGGAAACCTGGTATTTCTTGGAGAAGATGTGATATATTTGGGAGAAATGAGGCATTTCTGGAAGAAACTGTCCAATTTGTGGGGAGAAGCCAGGTATTAGTGGGTGAGAAGGTCCTATTTCTGGAGGAATCCTGGTATTTCTTGGAGAAGATGTGATATATTTGGGAGAAATGTGGCATTTCTGGAAGAAACTGTCCTCTTTTGGGGATGAAAGAGGTATTTGTGGGTGATAAGGTCCTATTTGCAGGGGGAAAGCTGATATTTCTTGGAGAAGATGTGATCTATTTGGGAGAAATGTGGCATTTCTGGAAGAAACTGTCCTCTTTTGGGGATAAAAGAGGTATTTGTGGGTGAAAAGTTCCTATTTGAAGGGGGAACCCTGGTATTTCTTGGAGAAGATGTGATATATTTGGGAGAAATGTGGCATTTCTGGAAGAAACTGTCCTCTTTTGGAGATAAAAGAGGTATGTGTGGGTGAAAAGGTCCTATTTGAAGGGGGAAAGCTGGTATTTCTTGGAGAAGATGTGATATATTTGGGAGAAATGTGGCATGTCTGGAAGAAAATGTCCTATTTGGGGGGAGAAGGCTGGTACTTGTGGGAGAAAAGGTCCTATTTCAGGAGGAATCCTGGAATTTCTTGGAGGAGATGTGATATGTTTGGGAGAAATGTGGCATGTCTGGAAGAAACTGTCCTCTTTTGGGGATAAAAGTGGTATTTGTGGGTGATAAGGTCCTATTTGAAGGGGGAAACCTGGTATTTCTTGGAGAAGATATGATATATTTGGGAGAACTGAGACATTTCTGGAAGAAACTGTCCTCTTTTGGGGATAAAACAGGTATTTGTGGGTGAAAAGGTCCTATTTGAAGGGGGAAACCTGGTACTTCTTGGAGAAGATGTGATATATTTGGGAGAAATCTGGCATTTCTGGAAGAATATGTTCAATTTGAGGGATAAAACAGGTATTTGTGGTTGAAAAGGTCCTATTTGAAGGGGAATCCTGGTATTTCTTGGAGAAGATGTGATATATTTGGGAGAAATGTGGCATTTCTGGAAGAAAATGTCCTCTTTTGGGGATAAAAGAGGTATTTCATGGAGAAAAGGTCCTAATTCAAGGGGGAAACCTGGTATTTCTTGGAGAAGATGTGATATATTTGGGAGGAATGTGGCATTTCAGGAGGAAACAGTCCTCTTTTGGGCATAAAACAGGTATTTGTGGTTGAAAAGGTCCTATTTGAAGGGGGAAAGCTGGTATTTCTTGGAGAAGATGTGATCTATTTGGGAGAAATGTGGCATGTCTGGAAGAAACTGTCCTCTTTTGGGGATAAAACAGGTATTTGTGGGTGAAAAGGTCCTATTTGAAGGGGGAAACGTGGTATTTCTTGAAGAAGATGTGATATATTTGGGAGAAATGTGGCCTTTCTGGAAGAAACTGTCCTCTTTTGGGGATAAAACAGGTACTTGTGGGTGAAAAAGTCCTATTTGAAGGGGGAAACCTGGTATTTCTTGGAGACGATGTGGTATATTTGGGAGAAATGTGGCATGTCTTGAAGAAACTGTCCTCTTTTGGGGATAAAAGAGGTATTTGTGGGTGAAAACGTTGTATTTGAAGGGGGAACCCTGGTATTTCTTGGAGAAGATGTGATATATTTGGGAGAAATGTGGCATGTCTGGAAGAAAATGTCCTCTTTTGGGGATAAAAGAGGTATTTGTGGGTGAAAAGGTCCTATTTGAAGGGGGAAAGCTGGTATTTCTTGGAGAAGATGTGATGTGTTTGGGAGAAATGTGGCATTTCTGGAAGAAACTGTCCTATTTGAGGGATAAAAGAGGTATTTGTGGGTGAAAAGGTCCTATTTCAGGAGGAATCCTGGTATTTCTTGGAGAAGATGTGATATATTTGGGAGAAATGTGGCATGTCTGGTAGAAACTGCCCTATTTTGGGGATAAAACAGGTATTTGTGGGTGATAAGGTCCTATTTGAAGGGGGAAAGCTGGTATTTCTTGGAGAAGATGTGATATATTTGGGAGAAATTTGGCATGTCTGGAAGAAACTGCCCTGTTTTGGGGATAAAACAGGTATTTGTGGGTGAAAAGGTCCTATTTGAAGGGGGAACCCTGGTATTTCTTGGAGAAGATGTGGTATATTTGGGAGACATCAGGCATTTCTGGAAGAAACTGTCCTCTTTTGGGGTTTAAAGAGGTATTTGTGGGTGAAAACGTTGTATTTGAAGGGGGAAACCTGTTATTTCTTGGAGAAGATGTGATCTATTTGGGAGAAATGTGGCATTTCTGAAGAAACTGTCCTCTTTTGGGGATAAAAGAGGTATTTGTGGGTGAAAAGGTCCTATTTGAAGGGGGAAACGTGGTATTTCTATGAGAAGATGTGATCTATTTGGGAGAAATGTGGCATTTCTGGAAGAAACTGTCCTCTTTTGGGGATAAAAGAGGTATTTGTGGGTGATAAGTTCCTATTTGAAGGGGGAAAGCTGGTATTTCATGGAGAAGATGTGATCTATTTGGGAGAAATGTGGCATTTCTGGAAGAAACTGTCCTCTTTTGGGGATAACACAGGTATTTGTGGGTGAAAAGGTCCTATTTGAAGGGGGAAACGTGGTATTTCTTGGAGAAGATGTGATATATTTGGGAGAAATCTGGCATTTCTGGAAGAATATGTCCAATTTGAGGGATAAAACAGGTATTTGTGGGAGAAAAGGTCCTATTTGACGGGGGAAAGCTGGTATTTCTTGGAGAAGATGTGATATATTTGGGAGAAATGTGGCATTTCTGGAAGAAAATGTCCAATTTGGGGGGAGAAGGCTGGTAGTTTTGGGTGAGAAGGTCCTATTTCAGGAGGAATCCTGGTATTTCTTGGAGAAGATGTGATCTATTTGGGAGAAATGTGGCCTTTCTGGAAGAAAATGTCCAATTTCGGGGGAGAAGGCTGGTAGTTTTGGGTGAGAAGGTCCTATTTCAGGAGGAATCCTGGCATTTCTTGGAGAAGATGTGATATATTTGGGAGATATGTGGCCTTTCCGGAAGAAACTGTCCTCTTTTGGGGATAAAAGTGGTATTAGTGGTAGAAAAGGTCCTATTTGAAGGGGGAAACCTGGTATTTCTTGGGAGAAGATGTGATATATTTGGGAGAAATGTGGCATTTCTGGAAGAAAATGTCCTCTTTTGGGGATAAAAGAGGTATTAGTGGTTGAAAAGGTCCTATTTCCCCAGGGAAACCTGGCATTTCTTGGAGAAGATGTGATATATTTGGGAGAAATGTGGCATTTCTGGAAGAAACTGTCCTATTTTGGGGATAAAAGAGGTATTTCTGTGTGAAAAGGTCCTATTTGAGGGGGGAAAGCTGTTATTTCTTGGAGAAGATGTGATATATTTGGGAGAAATGTGGCATTTCTGGAAGAAACTGTCCTCTTTTGGGGATAAAAGAGGTATTTGTGGGTGAGAAGGTCCTATTTGAAGGGGGAAACGTGGTATTTCTTGGAGAAGATGTGATATATTTGGGAGAAATGTGGCATTTCTGGAAGAAAATGTCCAATTTGTGGGAAGAAGGCTGGTAGTTGTGGTGAGAAGGTCCTATTTCAGGAGGAATCCTGGTATTTCTTGGAGAAGATGTGATATATTTGGGAGAAATGTGGCATTTCTGGAAGAAACTGTCCAATTTGGGGGATAAAAGAGGTATTTGTGGGTGAAAAGGTCCTATTTGAAGGGGGAAAGCTGGTATTTCTTGGAGAAGATGTGATATATTTGGGAGAAATGTGGCATTTCTGGAAGAAAATGTCGTATTTTGGGGATAAAGTGGTATTTGTGGGTGAAAAGGTCCTATTTGAAGGGGGAAACGTGGTATTTCTTGGAGAAGATATGATATATTTGGGAGAAATGTGGCATTTCTGGAAGAAAATGTCCTATTTGGGGGGAGAAGCCTGGTATTAGTGGGTGAAAAGGTCCTATTTGAAGGGGGAAAGCTGGTATTTCTTGGAGAAGATGTGATCTATTTGGGAGAAATGTGGCATTTCTGGAAGAAACTGTCCTCTTTTGGGGATAAAAGAGGTATTTGTGGGTGAAAAGGTCCTATTTGAAGGGGGAAACCTGGTATATCTTGGATAAGATGTGATATATTTGGGAGAAATGTGGCATTCCTGGAAGAAACTGTCCTATTTTGGGGATAAAAGAGGTATTTGTGGGTGAAAAGGTTCTATTAGAAGGGGGAACCCCGGTATTTCTTGGAGAAGATGTGATATATTTGGGAGAAATGTGGCATGTCTGGAAGAAACTGTCCTCTTTTGGGGATAAAAGAGGTATTTGTGAGTGATAAGGTCCTATTTGAAGGGGGAAACCTGGTATTTCTTGGAGAAGATGTGATATATTTGGGAGAAATGTGGCATGTCTGGAAGAAGCTGTCCTCTTTTGGGGATAAAAGAGGTATTTGTGGGTGAAAAGGTCCTATTTGAAGGGGGAAAGCTGGTATTTCTTGGAGAAGATGCGATCTATTTGGGAGAAATGTGGCATGTCTGGAAGAAAATGTCCAATTTGGGGGGAGAAGGCTGGTAGTTTTGGGTGAGAAGATCCTATTTCAGGAGGAATCCTGGAATTTCTTGGAGAAGATGTGATCTATTTGGGAGAAATGTGGCATTTCTGGAAGAAAATGTCCAATTTGGGGGGAGAAGGCTGGTAGTTTTGGGTGAGAAGTTCCTATTTCAGGAGGAATCCTGGCATTTCTTGGAGAAGATGTGATATATTTGGGAGAAATGTGGCCTTTCCGGAAGAAACTGTCCTATTTTGGGGATAAAAGAGGTATTAGTGGGTGAAAAGGTCCTATTTCCCGGGGAAACCTGGTATTTCTTGGAGAAGATGTGATATATTTGGGAGAAATGTGGCATTTCTGGAAGAAAATGTCCTCTTTTGGGGATAAAGAGGTATTTCATGGAGAAAAGGTCCTAATTCAAGGGGGAAACATGGTATTTCTTGGAGAAGATGTGATATATTTGGGAGAAATGTGGCATGTCAGGAAGAAAATGTCCTGTTTTGGGGATAAAACAGGTATTTGTGGGTGAAAATGTCCTATTTGAAGGGGGAAACGTGGTATTTCTTGGAGGAGATGTGATCTATTTGGGAGAAATGTGGCATGTCTGGAAGAAACTGTCCTCTTTTGGGGATAAAACAGGTACTTGTGGGTGAAAAGGTCGTATTTGAAGGGGGAATCCTGGTATTTCTTGGAGAAGATGTGATCTATTTGGGAGAAATGTGGCATGTCTGGAAGAAACTGTCCTATTTTGGGGATAAAAGAGGTATTTGTGGGTGAAAAGGTCCTATTTCAGGAGGAATCCTGGTATTTCTTGGAGAAGATGTGATATATTTGGGAGAAATGTGGCCTTTCCATAAGAAACTGTCCTCTTTTGGGGATCAAAGAGGTATTTGTGAATGAAAAAGGTCCTATTTGAAGGGGGAAACCTGGTATTTCTTGGAGAAGATATGATATATTTGGGAGAAATGTGGCATGTCTGAAAGAAACTGCCCTATTTTGGGGATAAAACAGGTATTTGTGGGTGAAAAGGTCCTATTTGAAGGGGGAAACGTGGTATTTCTTGGAGAAGATGTGGTATATTTGGGAGAAATCAGGCATTTCTGGAAGAAACTGTCCTCTTTTGGGGATAAAACAGGTATTTGTGGGTGAAAACGTTGTATTTGAAGGGGGAAACCTGTTATTTCTTGGAGAAGATGTGATATATTTGGGAGAAATGTGGCATTTCTGGAAGAAACTGTCCTCTTTTGGGGATAAAAGAGGTATTTGTGGGTGAAAAGGTCCTATTTGAAGGGGGAAACCTGGTATTTCTTGAAGAAGATGTGATATATTTGGGAGAAATGTGGCCTTTCTGGAAGAAACTGTCCTCTTTTGGGGATTAAAGAGGTATTTGTGGGTGATAAGGTCCTATTTGAAGGGGGAACCCCGGTACTTCTTGGAGAAGATGTGATCTATTTGGGAGAAATGTGGCATGTCTGGAAGAAACTGTCCTCTTTTGGGGATAAAAGAGGTATTTGTGGGTGAAAAGGTCCTATTTGAAGGGGGAATCCTGGTATTTCTTGGAGAAGATGTGATCTATTTGGGAGAAATGTGGCCTTTCTGGAAGAAAATGTCCAATTTGGGGGGAGAAGGCTGGTAGTTTTGGGTGAGAAGGTCCTATTTCAGGAGGAATCCTGGTATTTCTTGGAGAAGATATGATATATTTGGGAGAAATGTGGCATTTCTGGAAGAAAATGTCCAATTTGGGGGGAGAAGGCTGGTAGTTTTGGGTGAGAAGGTCCTATTTCAGGAGGAATCCTGGCATTTCTTGGAGAAGATGTGATATATTTGGGAGAAATGTGGCCTTTCCGGAAGAAACTGTCCTATTTTGGGGATAAAAGAGGTATTAGTGGTTGAAAAGATCCTATTTGAAGGGGGAAAGCTGGTATTTCTTGGAGAAGATGTGATATATTTGGGAGAAATGTGGCATTTCTGGAAGAAACTGTCCTCTTTTGGGGATAAAAGAGGTATTTCATGGAGAAAAGGTCCTATTTGAAGGGGGAAAGCTGGTATTTCTTGGAGAAGATGTGATATATTTGGGAGAAATGTGGCATTTCTGGAAGAAACTGTCGTATTTTGGGCATAAAACAGGTATTTGTGGTTGAAAAGGTCCTATTTGAAGGGGGAAAGCTGGTATTTCTTGGAGAAGATGTGGTATATTTGGGAGAAATGTGGCATTTCTGGAAGAAACTGTCCTCTTTTGGGGATAAAACAGGTATTTGTGGGTGAAAAGGTCCTATTTCGAGGGGGAACCCTGGTATTTCTTGGAGAAGATGTGTTATATTTGGGAGAAATGTGGCCTTTCTGGAAGAAACTGTCCTCTTTTGGGGATAAAAGAGGTATTTGTGGGTGAAAAGGTCCTATTTGAAGTTGGAAACCTGGTATTTCTTGGAGAAGATGTGATATATTTGGGAGAAATGAGGCATTTCTGGAAGAAACTGTCCAATTTGTGGGGAGAAGCCAGGTATTAGTGGGTGAGAAGGTCCTATTTCTGGAGGAATCCTGGTATTTCTTGGAGAAGATGTGATATATTTGGGAGAAATGTGGCATTTCTGGAAGAAACTGTCCTCTTTTGGGGATGAAACAGGTATTTGTGGGTGATAAGGTCCTATTTGCAGGGGGAAAGCTGATATTTCTTGGAGAAGATGTGATCTATTTGGGAGAAATGTGGCATTTCTGGAAGAAACTGTCCTCTTTTGGGGATAAAAGAGGTATTTGTGGGTGAAAAGTTCCTATTTGAAGGGGGAACCCTGGTATTTCTTGGAGAAGATGTGATATATTTGGGAGAAATGTGGCATTTCTGGAAGAAACTGTCCTCTTTTGGAGATAAAAGAGGTATGTGTGGGTGAAAAGGTCCTATTTGAAGGGGGAAAGCTGGTATTTCTTGGAGAAGATGTGATATATTTGGGAGAAATGTGGCATGTCTGGAAGAAAATGTCCTATTTGGGGGGAGAAGGCTGGTACTTGTGGGAGAAAAGGTCCTATTTCAGGAGGAATCCTGGTATTTCTTGGAGGAGATGTGATATGTTTGGGAGAAATGTGGCATGTCTGGAAGAAACTGTCCTCTTTTGGGGATAAAAGTGGTATTTGTGGGTGATAAGGTCCTATTTGAAGGGGGAAACCTGGTATTTCTTGGAGAAGATATGATATATTTGGGAGAACTGAGACATTTCTGGAAGAAACTGTCCTATTTTGGGGATAAAACAGGTATTTGTGGGTGAAAAGGTCCTATTTGAAGGGGGAAACCTGGTACTTCTTGGAGAAGATGTGATCTATTTGGGAGAAATCTGGCATTTCTGGAAGAATATGTTCAATTTGAGGGATAAAACAGGTATTTGTGGTTGAAAAGGTCCTATTTGAAGGGGGAATCCTGGTATTTCTTGGAGAAGATGTGATATATTTGGGAGAAATGTGGCATTTCTGGAAGAAAATGTCCTCTTTTGGGGATAAAAGAGGTATTTCATGGAGAAAAGGTCCTAATTCAAGGGGGAAACCTGGTATTTCTTGGAGAAGATGTGATATATTTGGGAGGAATGTGGCATTTCAGGAGGAAACAGTCCTCTTTTGGGCATAAAACAGGTATTTGTGGTTGAAAAGGTCCTATTTGAAGGGGGAAAGCTGGTATTTCTTGGAGAAGATGTGATCTATTTGGGAGAAATGTGGCATGTCTGGAAGAAACTGTCCTCTTTTGGGGATAAAACAGGTATTTGTGGGTGAAAAGGTCCTATTTGAAGGGGGAAACGTGGTATTTCTTGAAGAAGATGTGATATATTTGGGAGAAATGTGGCATTTCTTGAAGAAACTGTCCTCTTTTGGGGATAAAAGAGGTATTTGTGGGTGAAAACGTTGTATTTGAAGGGGGAAACCTGGTATTTCTTGGAGAAGATGTGATATATTTGGGAGAAATGTGGCATGTCTGGAAGAAAATGTCCTCTTTTGGGGATAAAAGAGGTATTTGTGGGTGAAAAGGTCCTATTTGAAGGGGGAAAGCTGGTATTTCTTGGAGAAGATGTGATGTGTTTGGGAGAAATGTGGCATTTCTGGAAGAAACTGTCCTATTTGAGGGATAAAAGAGGTATTTGTGGGTGAAAAGGTCCTATTTCAGGAGGAATCCTGGTATTTCTTGGAGAAGATGTGATATATTTGGGAGAAATGTGGCATGTCTGGTAGAAACTGCCCTATTTTGGGGATAAAACAGGTATTTGTGGGTGATAAGGTCCTATTTGAAGGGGGAAAGCTGGTATTTCTTGGAGAAGATGTGATATATTTGGGAGAAATGTGGCATGTCTGGAAGAAACTGCCCTGTTTTGGGGATAAAACAGGTATTTGTGGGTGAAAAGGTCCTATTTGAAGGGGGAACCCTGGTATTTCTTGGAGAAGATGTGGTATATTTGGGAGACATCAGGCATTTCTGGAAGAAACTGTCCTCTTTTGGGGATTAAAGAGGTATTTGTGGGTGAAAACGTTGTATTTGAAGGGGGAAACCTGTTATTTCTTGGAGAAGATGTGATCTATTTGGGAGAAATGTGGCATTTCTGAAGAAACTGTCCTCTTTTGGGGATAAAAGAGGTATTTGTGGGTGAAAAGGTCCTATTTGAAGGGGGAAATGTGGTATTTCTATGAGAAGATGTGATCTATTTGGGAGAAATGTGGCATTTCTGGAAGAAACTGTCCTCTTTTGGGGATAAAAGAGGTATTTGTGGGTGATAAGTTCCTATTTGAAGGGGGAAACGTGGTATTTCTTGGAGAAGATGTGATATATTTGGGAGAAATCTGGCATTTCTGGAAGAATATGTCCAATTTGAGGGATAAAACAGGTATTTGTGGGAGAAAAGGTCCTATTTGACGGGGGAAAGCTGGTATTTCTTGGAGAAGATGTGATATATTTGGGAGAAATGTGGCATTTCTGGAAGAAAATGTCCAATTTGGGGGGAGAAGGCTGGTAGTTTTGGGTGAGAAGGTCCTATTTCAGGAGGAATCCTGGTATTTCTTGGAGAAGATGTGATCTATTTGGGAGAAATGTGGCCTTTCTGGAAGAAAATGTCCAATTTGGGGGGAGAAGGCTGGTAGTTTTGGGTGAGAAGGTCCTATTTCAGGAGGAATCCTGGTATTTCTTGGAGAAGATGTGATATATTTGGGAGAAATGTGGCATTTCTGGAAGAAACTGTCCTCTTTTGGGGATAAAACAGGTATTTGTGGGTGAAAACGTTGTATTTGAAGGGGGAAACCTGTTATTTCTTGGAGAAGATATGATATATTTGGGAGAAATGTGGCATTTCTGGAAGAAACTGTCCTCTTTTGGGGATAAAAGAGGTATTTGTGGGTGAAAAGGTCCTATTTGAAGGGGGAAACATGGTATTTCTTGGAGAAGATGTGATCTATTTGGGAGAAATGTGGCATTTCTGGAAGAAACTGTCCTCTTTTGGGGATAAAAGAGGTATTTGTGGGTGATAAGGTCCTATTGGAAGGGGAAAGCTGGTATTTCTTGGAGAAGATGTGATATATTTGGGAGAAATGTGGCATGTCTGGAAGAAGCTGTCCTCTTTTGGGGTTAAAAGAGGTATTTGTTGGTGAAAAGGTCCTATTTGAAGGGGGAAACGTGGTATTTCTTGGAGAAGATGTGATATATTTGGGAGAAATGTGGCATTTCTGGAAGAAACTGCCCTGTTTTGGGGATAAAACAGGTATTTGTGGGTGAAAAGGTCCTATTTGAAGGGGGAAACGTGGTATATCTTGGAGAAGATGTGATATATTTGGGAGAAATGTGGCCTTTCTGGAAGAAAATTTCCAATTTGGGGGGAGAAGGCTGGTAGTTGTGGGTGAGAAGGTCCTATTTCAGGAGGAATCCTGGTATTTCTTGGAGAAGATGTGATCTATTTGGGAGAAATGTGGCCTTTCCGGAAGAAACTGTCCTATTTTGGGGATAAAAGAGGTATTTGTGGGTGAAAAGGTCCTATTTGAAGGGGAATTCCAGGAATGCCAGATTTCTCCCAAATTGATCACATCTTCTCCAAGAAATACCGGCTTTCCCCCTTCAAATAGGACCTTTTCACCCACAAATACCTCTTTTATCCCCAAAAGAGGACAGTTTTTTCCAGACATGCCACATTTCTCCCAAATATATCACATCTTCTCCAAGAAATACCAGGATTCCCCCTTGTAATAAGACCTTTTCTGCCACAAATACCTCTTTTATCCCCAAAAGAGGACAGTTTCTTCCAGAAAGGCCACATTTCTCCCAAATAGATCACATCTTCTCCAAGAAATACCAGGTTTCCCCCTTCAAATAGGACCTTTTCACCCACAAATACCTCTTTTATCCCCAAAAGAGGACAGTTTCTTCCAGACATGCCACATTTCTCCCAAATAGATCACATCTTCTCCAAGAAATACCAGCTTTCCCCCTTCAAATAGGATCTTTTCACCCACAAATACCTCTTTGATCCCCAAAATAGGACAGTTTCTTCCAGAAAGGCCACATTTCTCCCAAATAGATCACATCTTCTCCAAGAAATACCAGGATTCCTCCTGAAATAGGACCTTCTCACCCACAACTACCAGCCTTCTCCCCACAAATTGGACATTTTCTTCCAGAAATGCCTCATTTCTCCCAAATATATCAGATCTTCTCCAAGAAATACCAGGTTTCCCCCTTCAAATAGGACCTTTTCACCCACAAATACCTCTTTTATCCCCAAAAGAGGGCAGTTTCTTCCAGACATGCCACATTTCTCCCAAATATATCACATCTTCTCCAAGAAATACCAGGGTTCCCCCTTCAAATAGGACCTTTTCACCCACAAATACCTCTTTTATCCCCAAAAGAGGACAGTTTCTTCAAGAAATGCCACATTTCTCCCAAATATATCACATCTCCTGCAAGAACTACCAGCATTCCCCCTTCAAATAGGACCTTTTCACCCACAAATACCTCTTTTATCCCCAAAAGAGGACAGTTTCTTCCGGAAAGGCCACATTTCTCCCAAATATATCACATCTTCTCCAAGAAATGCCAGGATTCCTCCTGAAATAGGTCCTTCTCACCCAAAACTACCAGCCTTCTCCCCCCAAATCGGACATTTTCTTCCAGAAATGCCACATTTCTCCCAAATATATCACATCTTCTCCAAGAAATACCAGGATTCCTCCTGAAATAGGACCTTCTCACCCAAAACTTCCAGCCTTCTCCACCCAAATTGGACATTTTCTTCCAGAAAGGCCACATTTCTCCCAAATATATCACATCTTCTCCAAGAAATACCAGGTTTCCCCCTTCAGATAGGACCTTATCACCCACAAATACCTGTTTTATCCCCAAAAGAGGACAGTTTCTTCCAGAAAGGCCACATTTCTCCCAAATATATCACATCTTCTCCAAGAAATACCAGGGTTCCCCCTTCAAATAGGACCTTATCACCCACAAATACCTCTTTTATCACCAAAAGAGGACAGTTTCTTCCAGAAATGCCACATTTCTCCCAAATATATCACATCTTCTCCAAGAAATACCATGTTTCCCCCTTCAAATAGGACCTTTTCACCCACAAATACCTCCTTTATCCCCAAAAGAGGACAGTTTCTTACAGAAATGCCACATTTCTCCCAAATATATCACATCTTCTCCAAGAAATACCAGGGTTCCCCCTTCAAATAGGACCTTTTCACCCACAAATACCTCTTTTATCCCTCAAATAGGACAGTTTCTTCCAGACATGCCACATTTCTCCCAAATATATCACATCTTCTCCAAGAAATAACAGGTTTCCCCCTTCAAATACAACGTTTTCACCCAAAAATACCTGTTTTATCCCCAAAAGAGGACAGTTTCTTCCAGAAATGCCACATTTCTCCCAAATATAGCACATCTTCTCCAAGAAATACCAGGTTTCCCCCTTCAAATAGGACCTTTTCACCCACAAATACCTGTTTTATCCCCAAAAGAGGACAGTTTCTTCCAGAAATGCCACATTTCTCCCAAATATATCACATCTTCTCCAAGAAATGCCAGGATTCCTCCTGAAAGAGGACCTTCTCACCCAAAACTACCAGCCTTCTCCCCCCAAATTGGACATTTTCTTCCAGAAATGCCACATTTCTCCCAAATAGATCACATCTTCTCCAAGAAATACCAGCTTTCCCCCGTCAAATAGGACCTTTTCTCCCACAAATACCTGTTTTATCCCTCAAATTGGACATATTCTTCCAGAAATGCCAGATTTCTCCCAAATATATCACATCTTCTCCAAGAAATACCAGGTTTCCCCCTTCAAATAGGACCTTTTCACCCACAAATACCTCTTTTATCCCCAAAAGAGGACAGTTTCTTCAAGAAATGCCACATTTCTCCCAAATATATCACATCTCCAGCAAGAACTACCAGCATTCCCCCTTCAAATAGGACCTTTTCACCCACAAATACATCTTTTATCCCCAAAAGAGGACAGTTTCTTCCAGAAAGGCCACATTTCTCCCAAATATACCATATCTTCTCCAAGAAATACCACGTTTCCCTCTTCAAATAGGACCTTTTCTCCCACAAATACCTCTTTTATCCCCAAAAGAGGACAGTTTCTTCCAGACATGCCACATTTCTCCCAAATATATCACATCTTCTCCAAGAAATACCAGGTTTCCCCCTTCAAATAGGACCTTTTCAACCACAAATACCTGTTATATCCCACAAATTGGTCATATTCTTCCAGAAATGCCACATTTCTCCCAAATATATCACATCTTCTCCAAGAAATACCACGTTTCCCCCTTCAAATAGGACCTTTTCACCCACAAATACCTGTTTTATCCCCAAAAGAGGACAGTTTCTTCCAGAAATGCCACATTTCTCCCAAATAGATCACATCTTCTCCAAGAAATACCAGGTTTCCCCCTTCAAATAGGACCTTTTCAACCACAAATACCTGTTCTATCCCCAAAAGAGGACAGTTTCTTCCAGAAATGCCCGATTTCTCCCAAATATATCACATCTTCTCCAAGAAATACCAGGTATCCCCCTTCAAATAGGACCTTATCACCCACAAATACCTCTTTTATCCCCAAAAGAGGACAGTTTCTTCCAGAAAGGCCACATTTCTCCCAAACATGTCACATCTCCTCCAAGAAATACCAGGATTCCTCCTGAAATAGGACCTTTTCTCCCAAAACTACCAGCCTTCTCCCCCCAAATAGGACAGTTTCTTCCAGAAATGCCACATTTCTCCCAAATATATCATATCTTCTCCAAGAAATACCAGGTTTCCCCCTTCAAATAGGAAATTTTCACCCACAAATACCTCTTTTATCCCCAAAATAGGACAGTTTCTTCCAGACATGCCACATTTCTCCCAAATATATCACATCTTCTCCATGAAATACCAGCTTTCCCCTTCAAATAGGACCTTTTCAACCACAAATACCTCTTTATCCCCAAAATAGGACAGTTTCTGCCAGAAATGCCAGATTTCTCCCAAATAGATCACATCTCCTCCAAGAAATACCAGGATTCCTCCTGAAATAGGACCTTTTCTCCCACAAATACCTCTTTGATCCCCAAAAGAGGACAGTTTCTTCCAGAAATGCCACATTTCTCCCAAATATATCACATCTTCTCCAAGAAATGCCAGGATTCCTCCTGAAAGAGGACCTTCTCACCCAAAACTACCAGCCTTCTCCCCCCAAATTGGACATTTTCTTCCAGAAATGCCACATTTCTCCCAAATAGATCACATCTTCTCCAAGAAATACCAGCTTTCCCCCATCAAATAGGACCTTTTCTCCCACAAATACCTGTTTTATCCCTCAAATTGGACATATTCTTCCAGAAATGCCAGATTTCTCCCAAATATATCACATCTTCTCCAAGAAATACCACGTTTCCCCCTTCAAATAGGACCTTTTCACCCACAAATACCTGTTTTATCCCCAAAAGAGGACAGTATCTTCCAGAAATGCCACATTTCTCCCGAATATATCACATCTTCTCCAAGAAATAACAGGTTTCCCCCTTCAAATACAACGTTTTCACCCACAAATACCTGTTTTATCCCCAAAAGAGGACAGTTTCTTCCAGAAATGCCTGATGTCTCCCAAATATACCACATCTTCTCCAAGAAATACCAGGGTTCCCCCTTCAAATAGGACTTTTTCACCCACTAATACCTCTTTGATCCCCAAAAGAGGACAGTTTCTTCCAGAAATGCCACATTTCTCCCGAATATATCACATCTTCTCCAAGAAATACCAGGATTCCTCCTGAAATAGGACCTTTTCACCCACAAATACCTCTTTTATCCCTCAAATAGGACAGTTTCTTCCAGAAATGCCACATTTCTCCCAAATATATCACATCTTCTCCAAGAAATCCCAGGTTTCCCCCTTCAAATAGGACCTTTTCACCCACAAATACCAGCCTTCTCCCCCCAAATAGGACAGTTTCTTCCAGAAATGCCAGATTTCTCCCAAATAGATCACATCTTCTCCAAGAAATACCAGCTTTCCCCCTTCAAATAGGACCTTATCACCCACAAATACCTCTTTTGTCCCCAAAATAGAACAGTTACGTCCAGAAATGCCACATTTCTCCCAAACATATCACATCTTCTCCAAGAAATACCAGGTTTCCTACCTTGAAATAGGACCTTTTCACCCACAAATACCTCTTGTATCCTCAAAAGAGGACAGTTTCTTCCAGAAATGCCACATTTCTCCCAAATATATCACATCTTCTCCAAGAAATAACAGGTTTCCCCCTTCAAATACAACGTTTTCACCCACAAATACCTGTTTTATCCCCAAAAGAGGACAGTTTCTTCCAGAAATGCCTGATTTCTCCCAAATATACCACATCTTCTCCAAGAAATACCACGTTTCCCCCTTCAAATAGGACCTTTTCACCCACAAATACCTCTTTGATCCCCAAAAGAGGACAGTTTCTTCCAGAAATGCCACATTTCTCCCAAATATATCACATCTTCTCCAAGAAATACCAGGATTCCTCCTGAAATAGGACCTTTTCACCCACAAATACCTCTTTTATCCCTCAAATAGGACAGTTTCTTCCAGAAATGCCACATTTCTCCCAAACACATCACATCTTCTCCAAGAAATACCAGGTTTCCCCCTTCAAATAGGACCTTTTCACCCACAAATACCTCTTTTATCCCCAAAAGAGGACAGTTTCTTCAAGAAATGCCAGATTTCTCCCAAATATATCACATCTTCACCAAGATATACCAGGTTTCCCCCTTCAAATAGGACCTTTTCACACACAAATACCTGTTTTATCCCCAAAATAGGACAGTTTCTTCCAGAAATGCCACATTTCTCCCAAACATATCTCATTTTCTCCATGAAATACCACGTTTCCCCCTTGAAATAGGACCTTTTCAACCACAAATACCTCTTTTATCCCCGAAATAGAACAGTTTCATCCAGAAATGCCACATTTCTCCCAAATATATCACATCTTCTCCAAGAAATACCACGTTTCCCCCTTCAAATAGGACCTTTTCACCCACAAATACCTCTTTTTTTCCCAAAAGAGTACAGTTTCTTTCAGAAATGCCACATTTCTCCCAAATATATCACATCTTCTCCAAGAAATACCACGTTTCCCCCTGCAAATAGGACCTTTTCACCCACAAATACCTGTTTTATCCCCAAAAGAGGACAGTTTCTCCCAGAAATGCCTGATTTCTCCCAAATATACCACATCTTCTCCTAGAAATACCACGTTTCCCCCTTCAAATAGGACCTTTTCACCCACAAATACCTGTTTCATCCCCAAAAGAGGACAGTTTCTTCCAGACATGCCACATTTCTCCCAAATATATCACATCTTCTCCTAGAAATACCAGGTTTCCCCCTTCAAATAGGACCTTTTCACCCACAAATACCTCTTTGATCCCCAAAAGAGGACAGTTTCTTCCAGAAATGCCAGATTTCTCCCAAATATATCACATCTTCTCCAAGAAATACCAGGATTCCTCCTGAAATAGGACCTTTTCACCCACAAATACCTGTTTTATCCCTCAAATAGGACAGTTTCTTCCAGAAATGCCACATTTCTCCCAAACACATCACATCTTCACCAAGAAATAACAGGTTTCCAACTTCAAATAGGACCTTTTCACCCACAAATACCTCTTGTATCCCCAAAATAGGGCAGTTTCTTCCAGACATGCCACATTTCTCCCAAATATATCACATCTTCTCCAAGAAATAACAGGTTTCCCCCTTGAATTAGGACCTTTTCTCCATGAAATACCTCTTTTATCCCCAAAAGAGGACATTTTCTTCCAGAAATGCCACATTTCTCCCAAATATATCACATCTTCTCCAAGAAATACCAGGTTTCCCCGGGGAAATAGGACCTTTTCAACCACTAATACCTCTTTTATCCCCAAAAGAGGACAGTTTCTTCCAGAAAGGCCACATTTCTCCCAAATATATCACATCTTCTCCAAGAAATGCCAAGATTCCACCTGAAATAGGACCTTTTCTCCCAAAACTACCAGCCTTCTCCCCCCAAATTGGACATTTTCTTCCAGAAATGCCACATTTCTCCCAAACACATCACATCTTCTCCAAGAAATACCAGGATTCCTCCTGAAATAGGACCTTCTCACCCAAAACTACCAGCCTTCTCCCCCCAAATTGGACATTTTCTTCCAGACATGCCACATTACTCCCAAATAGATCACATCTTCTCCAAGAAATACCAGCTTTCCCCCTTCAAATAGGACCTTTTCTCCCACAAATACCTCTTTTATCCCCAAAAGAGGACAGTTTCTTCCAGACATGCCACATTTCTCCCAAATAGATCACATCTTCTTCAAGAAATACCAGGTTTCCCCCTTCAAATAGGACCTTTTCACCCACAAATACCTGTTTTATCCCCAAAAGAGGACAGCATCTTCCAGACATGCCACATTTCTCCCAAATATATCACATCTTCTCCAAGAAATACCAGGGTTCCCCCTTCAAATAGGACCTTTTCACCCACAAATACCTCTTTTATCCCCAAAAGAGGACAGTTTCTTCCAGAAATGCCACATTTCTCCCAAATATATCACATCTTCTCCAAGAAATACCAGGTTTCCCCCTTCAAATAGGACCTTTTCACCCACAAATACCTCTTTTATCCCCAAAATAGGACAGTTTCTTCCAGGAATGCCACATTTCTCCCAATTATATCACATCTTCTCCAAGAAATAACAGGTTTCCCCCTTCAAATACAACGTTTTCACCCACAAATACCTGTTTTATCCCCAAAAGAGGACAGTTTCTTCCAGACATGCCACATTTCTCCCAAATATACCACATCTTCTCCATGAAATACCAGGTTTCCCCCTTCAAACAGGACCTTTTCACCCACAAATACCTGTTTTATGCCCAAAATACGACAGTTTCTTCCAGACATGCCACATTTCTCCCAAATATATCACATCTTCTCCAAGAAATACCAGGTTTCCCCCTTCAAATAGGACCTTTTCAACCACAAATACCTGTTTTATCCCTCAAATTGAACATATTCTTCCAGAAATGCCAGATTTCTCCCAAATATATCACATCTTCTCCAAGATATACCACGTTTCCCCCTTCAAATAGGACCTTATCACACACAAATACCTGTTTTATCCCCAAAATAGGACAGTTTCTTCCAGAAATGCCACAGTTCTCCCAAATAGATCACATCTTCTCCAAGAAATACCACGTTTCCCCCTTCAAATAGGAAATTTTCACCCACAAATACCTCTTTTATCCCCAAAAGAGGACAGTTTCTTCCAGAAATGCCAGATTTCTCCCAAATAGATCACATCTTCTCCAAGAAATACCAGCTATCCCCCTTCAAATAGGACCTTTTCACCCACAAATACCTGTTTTATCCCCAAAAGAGGACAGTTTCTTCCAGACATGCCACATTTCTCCCAAACATATCACATCTCCTCCAAGAAATACCAGGATTCCTCCTGAAATAGGTCCTTTTCTCCAACAAGTACCAGCCTTCTCCCCCCAAATAGGACATTTTCTTCCAGACATGCCACATTTCTCCCAAATATATCACATCTTCTCCAAGAAATACCAGCTTTCCCCCTTCAAATAGGACCTTTTCACCCACACATACCTCTTTTATCCCCAAAAGAGGACAGTTTCTTCCAGAAATGCCACATTTCTCCCAAATATATCACATCTTCTTCAAGAAATACCAGGTTTCCCCCTTCAAATAGGACCTTTTCACCCACAAATACCTCTTTTATCCCCAAAAGAGGACAGTTTCTTCCAGAAATGCCACATTTCTCCCAAATAGATCACATCTTCTCCAAGAAATATCAGCTTTCCCCCTTCAAATAGGACCTTATCACCCACAAATACCTCTTTTATCCCCAAAAGAGGACAGTTTCTTCCAGAAATGCCACATTTCTCCCAAATATATCACATCTTCTCCAAGAAATACCAGGATTCCCCCTCGAAATAGGACCTTTTCACCCACAAATACCTCTTTTATCCCCAAAATAGGACAGTTTCTTCCAGAAATGCCACATTTCTCCCAAATAGATCACATCTTCTCCAAGAAATACCAGCTTTCCCCCTTCAAATAGGACCTTTTCAACCACAAATACCTGTTTTATGCCCAAAATACGACAGTTTCTTCCAGAAATGCCACATTTCTCCCAAATAGATCACATCTTCTCCAAGAAATACCAGCTTTCCCCCTTCAAATAGGACCTTTTCTCCATGAAATACCTCTTTTATCCCCAAAAGAGGACATTTTCTTCCAGAAATGCCACATTTCTCCCAAATAGATCACATCTTCTCCAAGAAATACCAGGTTTCCCCCTGGAAATAGGATCTTTTCAACCACTAATACCTCTTTTATCCCCAAAATAGGACAGTTTCTTCCGGAAAGGCCACATTTCTCCCAGATATATCACATCTTCTCCAAGAAATGCCAGGATTCCTCCTGAAATAGGACCTTCTCACCCAAAACTACCAGCCTTCTCCCCCCAAATTGGACATTTTCTTCCAGATATGCCACATTTCTCCCAAATATATCATATCTTCTCCAAGAAATACCAGGATTCCTCCTGAAATAGGACCTTCTCACCCAAAACTACCAGCCTTCTCCCCCCAAATTGGACATTTTCTTCCAGAAAGGCCACATTTCTCCCAAATAGATCACATCTTCTCCAAGAAATACCAGCTTTCCCCCTTCAAATAGGACTTTTTCTCCCACAAATACCTCTTTTATCCCCAAAATAGGACAGTTTCTTCCAGACATGCCACATTTCTCCAAAATAGATCACATCTTCTCCAAGAAATACCACGTTTCCCCCTTCAAATAGGACCATTCTCCCACAAATACCTGTTTTATCCCCAAAATAGGACAGCTTCTTCCAGACATGCCACATTTCTCCCAAATATATCACATCTTCTCCAAGAAATACCAGGGTTCCCCCTTCAAATAGGACCTTATCACCCTTAAATACCTCTTTTATCTCCAAAAGAGGACAGTTTCTTCCAGAAATGCCACATTTCTCCCAAATATATCACATCTTCTCCAAGAAATACCAGCTTTCCCCCTTCAAATAGGACCTTTTCACCCACAAATACCTCTTTTATCCCCAAAAGAGGACAGTTTCTTCCAGAAATGCCACATTTCTCCCAAATATATCACATCTTCTCCAAGAAATACCAGGTTTCCCCCTTCAAATAGGACCTTTTCACCCACAAATACCTGTTTTATCCCCAAAATAGGGCAGTTTCTTCCAGACATGCCACATTTCTCCCAAATATATCACATCTTCTCCAAGAAATAACAGGTTTCCCCCTTGAATTAGGACCTTTTCTCCATGAAATACCTCTTTTATCCCCAAAAGAGGACATCTTCTTCCAGAAATGCCACATTTCTCCCAAATATATCACATCTTCTCCAAGAAATACCAGGTTTCCCCGGGGAAATAGGACCTTTTCAACCACTAATACCTCTTTTATCCCCAAAAGAGGACAGTTTCTTCCAGAAAGGCCACATTTCTCCCAAATATATCACATCTTCTCCAAGAAATGCCAGGATTCCACCTGAAATAGGACCTTCTCACCCAAAACTACCAGCCTTCTCCCCCCAAATTGGACATTTTCTTCCAGAAATGCCACATTTCTCCCAAACACATCACATCTTCTCCAAGAAATACCAGGATTCCTCCTGAAATAGGACCTTCTCACCCAAAACTACCAGCCTTCTCCCCCCAAATTGGACATTTTCTTCCAGACATGCCACATTACTCCCAAATAGATCACATCTTCTCCAAGAAATACCAGCTTTCCCCCTTCAAATAGGACCTTTTCTCCCACAAATACCTCTTTTATCCCCAAAATAGGACAGTTTCTTCCAGACATGCCACATTTCTCCCAAATAGATCACATCTTCTCCAAGAAATACCACGTTTCCCCCTTCAAATAGGACCATTCTCCAACAAATACCTGTTTTATCCCCCAAATAGGACAGCTTCTTCCAGACATGCCACATTTCTCCCAAATAGATCACATCTTCTCCAAGAAATACCAGGGTTCCCCCTTCAAATAGGACCTTTTCACCCTTAAATACCTCTTTTATCTCCAAAAGAGGACAGTTTCTTCCAGACATGCCACATTTCTCCCAAATAGATCACATCTTCTCCAAGAAATACCAGGTTTCCCCCTTCAAATAGGACCTTTTCACCCACAAATACCTCTTTTATCCCCAAAAGAGGACAGTTTCTTCCAGAAATGCCAGATTTCTCCCAAATATATCACATCTTCTCCAAGAAATACCAGGTTTCCCCCTTCAAATAGGACCTTTTCACCCACAAATACCTGTTTTATCCCCAAAATAGGGCAGTTTCTTCCAGAAAGGCCACATATCACCCAAATATATCACATCTTCTCCAAGAAATAACAGGTTTCCCCCTTGAATTAGGACCTTTTCTCCATGAAATACCTCTTTTATCCCCAAAAGAGTACATTTTCTTCCAGAAATGCCACATTTCTCCCAAATATATCACATCTTCTCCAAGAAATGCCAGGATTCCACCTGAAATAGGACCTTCTCACCCAAAACTACCAGCCTTCTCCCCCCAAATTGGACATTTTCTTCCAGAAATGCCACATTTCTCCCAAACACATCACATCTTCTCCAAGAAATACCAGGATTCCTCCTGAAATAGGACCTTCTCACCCAAAACTACCAGCCTTCTCCCCCCAAATTGGACATTTTCTTCAAGACATGCCACATTACTCCCAAATAGATCACATCTTCTCCAAGAAATACCAGCTTTCCCCCTTCAAATAGGAGCTTTTCTCCCACAAATACCTCTTTTATCCCCAAAATAGGACAGTTTCTTCCAGGAATGCCACATTTCTCCCAAATATATCACATCTTCTCCAAGAAATAACAGCTTTCCCCCTTCAAATAGGACCTTTTCACCCACACATACCTCTTTTATCCCCAAAAGAGGACAGTTTCTTCCAGACATGCCACATTTCTCCCAAATATATCACATGTTCTCCAAGAAATACCAGGTTTCCCCCTTCAAATAGGACCTTTTCAACCACAAATACCTGTTTTATCCCTCAAATTGAACATATTCTTCCAGAAATGCCAGATTTCTCCCAAATATATCACATCTTCTCCAAGATATACCACGTTTCCCCCTTCAAATAGGACCTTTTCACACACAAATACCTGTTTTATCCCCAAAATAGGACAGTTTCTTCCAGAAATGCCACAGTTCTCCCAAATATATCACATCTTCTCCAAGAAATACCACGTTTCCCCCTTCAAATAGGAAATTTTTACCCACAAATACCTCTTTTATCCCCAAAAGAGGACAGTTTCTTCCAGAAATGCCAGATTTCTCCCAAATAGATCACATCTTCTCCAAGAAATACCAGCTATCCCCCTTCAAATAGGACCTTTTCACCCACAAATACCTCTTTTATCCCCAAAAGAGGACAGTTTCTTCCAGAAAGGCCACATTTCTCCCAAACATATCACATCTCCTCCAAGAAATACCAGGATTCCTCCTGAAATAGGTCCTTTTCTCCCACAAGTACCAGCCTTCTCCCCCCAAATAGGACATTTTCTTCCAGACATGCCACATTTCTCCCAAATATATCACATCTTCTCCAAGAAATACCAGCTTTCCCCCTTCAAATAGGACCTTTTCACCCACACATACCTCTTTTATCCCCAAAAGAGGACAGTTTCTTCCAGAAATGCCACATTTCTCCCAAATATATCACATCTTCTCCAAGAAATACCAGGTTTCCCCCTTCAAATAGGACCTTTTCACCCACAAATACCTCTTTTATCCCCAAAAGAGGACAGTTTCTTCCAGAAATGCCACATTTCTCCCAAATAGATCACATCTTCTCCAAGAAATATCAGCTTTCCCCCTTCAAATAGGACCTTTTCACCCACAAATACCTCTTTTATCCCCAAAAGAGGACAGTTTCTTCCAGAAATGCCACATTTCTCCCAAATATATCACATCTTCTCCAAGAAATACCAGGATTCCTCCTGAAATAGGACCTTCTCACCCACTAATACCAGGCTTCTCCCCACAAATTGGACAGTTTCTTCCAGAAATGCCTCATTTCTCCCAAATATATCACATCTTCTCCAAGAAATACCAGGTTTCCCCCTCGAAATAGGACCTTTTCACCCACAAATACCTCTTTTATCCCCAAAATAGGACAGTTTCTTCCAGAAATGCCACATTTCTCCCAAATAGATCACATCTTCTCCAAGAAATACCAGCTTTCCCCCTTCAAATAGGACCTTTTCAACCACAAATACCTGTTTTATGCCCAAAATACGACAGTTTCTTCCAGAAATGCCACATTTCTCCCAAATAGATCACATCTTCTCCAAGAAATACCAGCTTTCCCCCTTCAAATAGGACCTTTTCTCCATGAAATACCTCTTTTATCCCCAAAAGAGGACATTTTCTTCCAGAAATGCCACATTTCTCCAAAATAGATCACATCTTCTCCAAGAAATACCAGGTTTCCCCCTGGAAATAGGATCTTTTCAACCACTAATACCTCTTTTATCCCCAAAAGAAGACAGCTCCTTCCAGACATGCCACATTTCTCCCAGATATATCACATCTTCTCCAAGAAATGCCAGGATTCCTCCTGAAATAGGACCTTCTCACCCAAAACTACCAGCCTTCTCCCCCCAAATTGGACATTTTCTTCCAGAAATGCCACATTTCTCCCAAATATATCATATCTTCTCCAAGAAATACCAGGATTCCTCCTGAAATAGGACCTTCTCACCCAAAACTACCAGCCTTTTCCCCCCAAATTGGACATTTTCTTCCAGAAAGGCCACATTTCTCCCAAATAGATCACATCTTCTCCAAGAAATACCAGCTTTCCCCCTTCAAATAGGACTTTTTCTCCCACAAATACCTCTTTTATCCCCAAAATAGGACAGTTTCTTCCAGACATGCCACATTTCTCCCAAATAGATCACATCTTCTCCAAGAAATACCACGTTTCCCCCTTCAAATAGGACCATTCTCCCACAAATACCTGTTTTATCCCCAAAATAGGACAGCTTCTTCCAGACATGCCACATTTCTCCCAAATATATCACATCTTCTCCAAGAAATACCAGGGTTCCCCCTTCAAATAGGACCTTATCACCCTTAAATACCTCTTTTATCTCCAAATGAGGACAGTTTCTTCCAGAAATGCCACATTTCTCCCAAATATATCACATCTTCTCCAAGAAATACCAGGTTTCCCCCTTCAAATAGGACCTTTTCAACCACAAATACCTCTTTTATCCCCAAAAGAGGACAGTTTCTTCCAGAAATGCCAGATTTCTCCCAAATATATCACATCTTCTCCAAGAAATACCAGGTTTCCCCCTTCAAATAGGACCTTTTCACCCACAAATACCTGTTTTATCCCCAAAATAGGGCAGTTTCTTCCAGACATGCCACATTTCTCCCAAATATATCACATCTTCTCCAAGAAATAACAGGTTTCCCCCTTGAATTAGGACCTTTTCTCCATGAAATACCTCTTTTATCCCCAAAAGAGGACATTTTCTTCCAGAAATGCCACATTTCTCCCAAATATATCACATCTTCTCCAAGAAATACCAGGTTTCCCCGGGGAAATAGGACCTTTTCAACCACTAATACCTCTTTTATCCCCAAAAGAGGACAGTTTCTTCCAGAAAGGCCACATTTCTCCCAAATATATCACATCTTCTCCAAGAAATGCCAAGATTCCACCTGAAATAGGACCTTTTCTCCCAAAACTACCAGCCTTCTCCCCCCAAATTGGACATTTTCTTCCAGAAATGCCACATTTCTCCCAAACACATCACATCTTCTCCAAGAAATACCAGGATTCCTCCTGAAATAGGACCTTCTCACCCAAAACTACCAGCCTTCTCCCCCCAAATTGGACATTTTCTTCCAGACATGCCACATTACTCCCAAATAGATCACATCTTCTCCAAGAAATACCAGCTTTCCCCCTTCAAATAGGACCTTTTCTCCCACAAATACCTCTTTTATCCCCAAAAGAGGACAGTTTCTTCCAGACATGCCACATTTCTCCCAAATAGATCACATCTTCTTCAAGAAATACCAGGTTTCCCCCTTCAAATAGGACCTTTTCACCAACAAATACCTGTTTTATCCCCAAAAGAGGACAGCTTCTTCCAGACATGCCACATTTCTCCCAAATATATCACATCTTCTCCAAGAAATACCAGGGTTCCCCCTTCAAATAGGACCTTTTCACCCACAAATACCTCTTTTATCCCCAAAAGAGGACAGTTTCTTCCAGAAATGCCACATTTCTCCCAAATATATCACATCTTCTCCAAGAAATACCAGGTTTCCCCCTTCAAATAGGACCTTTTCACCCACAAATACCTCTTTTATCCCCAAAATAGGACAGTTTCTTCCAGGAATGCCACATTTCTCCCAATTATATCACATCTTCTCCAAGAAATAACAGGTTTCCCCCTTCAAATACAACGTTTTCACCCACAAATACCTGTTTTATCCCCAAAAGAGGACAGTTTCTTCCAGACATGCCACATTTCTCCCAAATATACCACATCTTCTCCATGAAATACCAGGTTTCCCCCTTCAAATAGGACCTTTTCACCCACAAATACCTGTTTTATGCCCAAAATACGACAGTTTCTTCCAGACATGCCACATTTCTCCCAAATATATCACATCTTCTCCAAGAAATACCAGGTTTCCCCCTTCAAATAGGACCTTTTCAACCACAAATACCTGTTTTATCCCTCAAATTGAACATATTCTTCCAGAAATGCCAGATTTCTCCCAAATATATCTCATCTTCTCCAAGATATACCACGTTTCCCCCTTCAAATAGGACCTTTTCACCCACAAATAACTCTTTTATCCCCAAAATAGGACAGTTTCTTCCAGAAATGTCTCAGTTCTCCCAAATATATCACATCTTCTCCAAGAAATACCAGGGTTCCCCCTTCAAATAGGACCTTTTCACCCACAAATACCTCTTTTATCCCCAAAAGAGGACAGTTTCTTCCAGAAATGCCACATTTCTCCCAAATATATCACATCTTCTCCAAGAAATACCAGGTTTCCCCCTTCAAATAGGACCTTATCACCCACAAATACCTCTTTTATCCCCAAAAGAGGACAGTTTCTTCCAGAAATGCCAGATTTCTCCCAAATAGATCACATCTTCTCCAAGAAATACCAGGATTCCTCCTGAAATAGGACCTTCTCACCCACTAATACCAGGCTTCTCCACACAAATTGGACAGTTTCTTCCAGAAATGCCTCATTTCTCCCAAATATATCACATCTTCTCCAAGAAATACCAGGTTTCCCCCTCGAAATAGGACCTTTTCACCCACAAATACCTGTTTTATCCCCAAAAGAGGACAGTTTCTTCCAGAAATGCCACATTTCTCCCAAATATATCACATCTTCTCCAAGAAATACCAGCTTTCCCCCTTCAAATAGGACCTTTTCAACCACAAATACCTCTTTTATGCCCAAAAGAGGACAGTTTCTTCCAGACATGCCACATTTCTCCCAAATAGATCACATCTTCTCCAAGAAATACCAGGTTTCCCCCTTCAAATAGGACCTTTTCTCCATGAAATACCTCTTTTATCCCCAAAAGAGGACATTTTCTTCCAGAAATGCCACATTTCTCCCAAATATATCACATCTTCTCCAAGAAATACCAGGTTTCCCCCTGTAAATTGGATCTTTTCAACCACTAATACCTCTTTTATCCCCAAAAGAGGACAGTTTCTTCCGGAAAGGCCACATTTCTCCCAAATAGATCACATCTTCTCCAAGAAATACCAGGATTCCTCCTGAAATAGGACCTTCTCACCCAAAACTACCAGCCTTCTCCCCCCAAATTGGACATTTTCTTCCAGAAATGCCACATTTCTCCCAAACACATCACATCTTCTCCAAGAAATACCAGGATTCCTCCTGAAATAGGACCTTCTCACCCAAAACTACCAGCCTTCTCCCCCCAAATTGGACATTTTCTTCCAGAAAGGCCACATTTCTCCCAAATAGATCACATCTTCTCCAAGAAATACCAGCTTTCCCCCTTCAAATAGGACCTTTTCACCCACAAATACCTCTTTTATCCCCAAAATAGGACAGTTTCTTCCAGACATGCCACATTTCTCCCAAATAGATCACATCTTCTCCAAGAAATACCACGTTTCCCCCTTCAAATAGGACCTATTCACCCACAAATACCTGTTTTATCCCCAAAATAGGACAGCTTCTTCCAGACATGCCACATTTCTCCCAAATAGATCACATCTTCTCCAAGAAATACCGGGGTTCCCCCTTCAAATAGGACCTTATCACCCACAAGTACCTCTTTTATCCCCAAAAGAGGACAGTTTCTTCCAGAAATGCCACATTTCTCCCAAATAGATCACATCTTCTCCAAGAAATAACACGTTTCCCCCTTCAAATACAACGTTTTCACCCACAAATACCTGTTTTATCCCCAAAAGAGGACAGTTTCTTCCAGAAATGCCTGATTTCTCCCAAATATACCACATCTTCTCCAAGAAATACCACGTTTCCCCCTTCAAATAGGACCTTTTCACCCACAAATACCTGTTTTATCCCCAAAATAGGACAGTTTCTTCCAGACATGCCACATTTCTCCCAAATATATCACATCTTCTCCAAGAAATACCAGGATTGCTCCTGAAATAGGACCTTTTCACCCACAAATACCTCTTTTATCCCTCAAATAGGACAGTTTCTTCCAGAAATGCCACATTTCTCCCAAATATATCACATCTTCTCCAAGAAATAACAGGTTTCCCCCTTCAAATAGGACCTTTTCTCCATGAAATACCTCTTTTATCCCCAAAAGAGCACATTTTCTTCCAGAAATGCCACATTTCTCCCAAATATATCACATCTTCTCCAAGAAATGCCAGGTTTCCCAGGGGAAATAGGACCTTTTCAACCACTAATACCTCTTTTATCCCCAAAAGAGGACATTTTCTTCCAGAAAGGCCACATTTCTCCCAAATATATCACATCTTCTCCAAGAAATGCCAGGATTCCTCCTGAAATAGGACCTTCTCACCCAAAACTACCAGCCTTCTCCCCCCAAATTGGACATTTTCTTCCAGAAATGCCACATTTCTCCCAAACATATCACATCTTCTCCAGGAAATACCAGGATTCCTCCTGAAATAGGACCTTCTCACCCAAAACTACCAGCCTTCTCCCCCCAAATTGGACATTTTCTTCCAGACATGCCACATTACACCCAAATAGATCACATCTTCTCCAAGAAATACCAGGTTTCCCCCTTCAAATAGGACCTTTTCTCCCACAAATACCTCTTTTATCCCCAAAACAGGACAGTTTCTTCCAGAAATGCCTCATTTCTCCCAAATATATCACATCCTCTCCAAGAAATACCAGGTTTCCCCCTTCAAATAGGACCTTTTCACCCACAAATACCTCTTTTATCCCCAAATGAAGACAGCTCCTTCCAGACATGCCACATTTCTCCCAAATAGATCACATCTTCTCCAAGAAATACCAGGGTTCCCCCTTCAAATAGGACCTTATCACCCACAAATACCTCTTTTATCCCCAAAAGAGGACAGTTTCTTCCAGAAATGCCACATTTCTCCCAAATATATCACATCTTCTCCAAGAAATACCACGTTTCCCCCTTCAAATAGGACCTTTTCACCCACAAATACCTGTTTTATCCCCAAAAGAGGACAGTTTCTTCCAGAAATGCCACATTACACCCAAATAGATCACATCTTCTCCAAGAAATACCAGGTTTCCCCCTTCAAATAGGACCTTTTCTCCCACAAATACCTCTTTTATCCCCAAAACAGGACAGTTTCTTCCAGAAATGCCACATTTCTCCCAAATATATCACATCCTCTCCAAGAAATACCAGGTTTCCCCCTTCAAATAGGACCTTTTCACCCACAAATACCTCTTTTATCCCCAAAATACGACAGTTTCTTCCAGACATGCCACATTTCTCCCAAATATATCACGTCTTCTCCAAGAAATAACAGGTTTCCCCCTTCAAATAGGACCTTTTCACCAACAAATACCTGTTTTAACCCTCAAATTGAACATATTCTTCCAGAAATGCCAGATTTCTCCCAAATATATCACATCTTCTCCAATATATACCACGTTTCCCCCTTCAAATAGGACCTTTTCACCCACAAATACCTGTTTTATCCCCAAATTAGGACAGTTTCTTCCAGAAATGTCTCAGTTCTCCCAAATATATCATATCTTCTCCAAGAAATACCAGGTTTCCCCCTTCAAATAGGAAATTTTCACCCACAAATACCTCTTTTATCCCCAAAAGAGGACAGTTTCTTCCAGAAATGCCAGATTTCTCCCAAATAGATCACATCTTCTCCAAGAAATAACAGGTTTCCCCCTGGAAATAGGACTTTTTCACCCACAAATACCTCTTTTATCCCCAGAAGAGGACAGTTTCTTCCAGAAATGCCACATTTCTCCCAAACATATCACATCTCCTCCAAGAAATACCAGGATTCCTCCTGAAATAGGACCTTTGCTCCCACAAGTACCAGCCTTCTCCCCCCAAATAGGACATTTTCTTCCAGACATGCCACATTTCTCCCAAATAGATCACATCTTCTCCAAGAAATACCAGGTTTCCCCCTTCAAATAGGACCTTTTCACCCACACATACCTCTTTTATCCCAAAAAGAGGACAGTTTCTTCCAGAAATGCCACATTTCTCCCAAATATATCACATCTTCTCCAAGAAATACCAGGGTTCCCCCTTCAAATAGGACCTTTTCACCCACAAATACCTCTTTTATCCCCAAAAGAGGACAGTTTCTTCCAGAAATGCCACATTTCTCCCAAATATATCACATCTTCTCCAAGAAATACCAGGTTTCCCCCTTCAAATAGGACCTTATCACCCACAAATGCCTGTTTTATGCCCAAAATACGACAGTTTCTTCCAGAAATGCCACATTTCTCCCAAATATATCACATCTTCTCCAAGAAATACCAGGATTCCTCCTGAAATAGGACCTTCTCACCCACTAATACCAGGCTTCTCCCCACAAATTGGACAGTTTCTTCCAGAAATGCCTCATTTCTCCCAAATATATCACATCTTCTCCAAGAAATACCAGGTTT
The DNA here is from genome assembly GCA_030408155.1 of Lophura swinhoii. NCBI lineage: Eukaryota > Metazoa > Chordata > Aves > Galliformes > Phasianidae > Lophura > Lophura swinhoii. The sequence goes on from CM059475.1 coordinate 5,644,574, forward strand.
CCCCCTCGAAATAGGACCTTTTCACCCACAAATACCTGTTTTATCCCCAAAAGAGGACAGTTTATTCCAGAAATGCCACATTTCTCCCAAATAGATCACATCTTCTCCAAGAAATACCAGCTTTCCCCCTTCAAATTGGACCTAATCACCCACAAATACCTCTTTTATCCCAAAAAGAGGACAGTTTCTTCCAGAAATGCCACATTTCTCCCAAATAGATCACATCTTCTCCAAGAAATACCAGGTTTCCCCCTAGAAATATGACCTTTTCACCCACAAATACCTCTTTTATCCCCAAAATACGACAGTTTCTTCCGGAAAGGCCACATTTCTCCCAAATATATCACATCTTCTCCAAGAAATGCCAGGATTCCTCCTGAAATAGGACCTTCTCACCCAAAACTACCAGCCTTCTCCCCCCAAATTGGACATTTTCTTCCAGAAATGCCACATTTCTCCCAAATATATCGTATCTTCTCCAAGAAATACCAGGATTCCTCCTGAAATAGGACCTTCTCACCCAAAACTACCAGCCTTCTCCCCCCAAATTGGACATTTTCTTCCAGAAAGGCCACATTTCTCCCAAATAGATCACATCTTCTCCAAGAAATACCAGGATTCCTCCTGAAATAGGACCTTCTCACCCAAAACTACAAGCCTTCTCGCCCCAAATTGGACATTTTCTTCCAGAAAGGCCACATTTCTCCCAAATAGATCACATCTTCTCCAAGAAATACCAGCTTTCCCCCTGGAAATAGGACATTTTCACCAACAAATACCTGTTTTATCCCCAAAATAGGACAGCTTCTTCCAGACATGCCACATTTCTCCCAAACATATCACATCTTCTCCAAGAAATACCAGTTTTCCCCCTTCAAATAGGACCTTATCACCCACAAGTACCTCTTTTATCCCCAAAAGAGGACAGTTTCTTCCAGAAATGCCACATTTCTCCCAAATATATCACATCTTCTCCAAGAAATACCAGGTTTCCCCCTCGAAATAGGACCTTTTCACCCACAAATACCTGTTTTATCCCCAAAAGAGGACAGTTTCTTCCAGAAATGCCACATTTCTCCCAAATATATCACATCTTCTCCAAGAAATACCAGCTTTCCCCCTTCAAATAGGACCTTTTCAACCACAAATACCTCTTTTATGCCCAAAAGAGGACAGTTTCTTCCAGACATGCCACATTTCTCCCAAATATATCACATCTTCTCCAAGAAATACCAGGTTTCCCCCTTCAAATAGGACCTTTTCTCCATGAAATACCTCTTTTATCCCCAAAAGAGGACATTTTCTTCCAGAAATGCCACATTTCTCCCAAATATATCACATCTTCTCCAAGAAATACCAGGTTTCCCCCTGTAAATTGGATCTTTTCAACCACTAATACCTCTTTTATCCCCAAAATACGACAGTTTCTTCCGGAAAGGCCACATTTCTCCCAAATATATCACATCTTCTCCAAGAAATACCAGGATTCCTCCTGAAATAGGACCTTCTCACCCAAAACTACCAGCCTTCTCCCCCCAAATTGGACATTTTCTTCCAGAAATGCCACATTTCTCCCAAACACATCACATCTTCTCCAAGAAATACCAGGATTCCTCCTGAAATAGGACCTTCTCACCCAAAACTACCAGCCTTCTCCCCCCAAATTGGACATTTTCTTCCAGAAAGGCCACATTTCTCCCAAATAGATCACATCTTCTCCAAGAAATACCAGCTTTCCCCCTTCAAATAGGACCTTTTCACCCACAAATACCTCTTTTATCACCAAAATAGGACAGTTTCTTCCAGACATGCCACATTTCTCCCAAATAGATCACATCTTCTCCAAGAAATACCACGTTTCCCCCTTCAAATAGGACCTTTTCACCCACAAATACCTGTTTTATCCCCAAAATAGGACAGCTTCTTCCAGACATGCCACATTTCTCCAAAATAGATCACATCTTCTCCAAGAAATACCGGGGTTCCCCTTCAAATAGGACCTTATCACCCACAAGTACCTCTTTTATCCCCAAAAGAGGACAGTTTCTTCCAGAAATGCCACAATTCTCCCAAATAGATCACATCTTCTCCAAGAAATAACACGTTTCCCCCTTCAAATACAACGTTTTCACCCACAAATACCTGTTTTATCCCCAAAAGAGGACAGTTTCTTCCAGAAATGCCTGATTTCTCCCAAATATACCACATCTTCTCCAAGAAATACCACGTTTCCCCCTTCAAATAGGACCTTTTCACCCACAAATACCTGTTTTATCCCCAAAATAGGACAGTTTCTTCCAGACATGCCACATTTCTCCCAAATATATCACATCTTCTCCAAGAAATACCAGGATTCCTCCTGAAATAGGACCTTTTCACCCACAAATACCTCTTTTATCCCTCAAATAGGACAGTTTCTTCCAGAAATGCCACATTTCTCCCAAATATATCACATCTTCTCCAAGAAATAACAGGTTTCCCCCTTCAAATAGGACCTTTTCTCCATGAAATACCTCTTTTATCCCCAAAAGAGCACATATTCTTCCAGAAATGCCACATTTCTCCCAAATATATCACATCTTCTCCAAGAAAAGCCAGGTTTCCCATGGGAAATAGGACCTTTTCAACCACTAATACCTCTTTTATCCCCAAAAGAGGACATTTTCTTCCAGAAAGGCCACATTTCTCCCAAATATATCACATCTTCTCCAAGAAATGCCAGGATTCCTCCTGAAATAGGACCTTCTCACCCAAAACTACCAGCCTTCTCCCCCCAAATTGGACATTTTCTTCCAGAAATGCCACATTTCTCCCAAACATATCACATCTTCTCCAGGAAATACCAGGATTCCTCCTGAAATAGGACCTTCTCACCCAAAACTACCAGCCTTCTCCCCCCAAATTGGACATTTTCTTCCAGACATGCCACATTACACCCAAATAGATCACATCTTCTCCAAGAAATACCAGGTTTCCCCCTTCAAATAGGACCTTTTCTCCCACAAATACCTCTTTTATCCCCAAAACAGGACAGTTTCTTCCAGAAATGCCACATTTCTCCCAAATATATCACATCCTCTCCAAGAAATACCAGGTTTCCCCCTTCAAATAGGACCTATTCACCAACAAATACCTCTTTTATCCCCAAATGAAGACAGCTCCTTCCAGACATGCCACATTTCTCCCAAATATATCACATCTTCTCCAAGAAATACCAGGGTTCCCCCTTCAAATAGGACCTTATCACCCACAAATACCTCTTTTATCCCCAAAAGAGGACAGTTTCTTCCAGAAATGCCACATTTCTCCCAAATATATCACATCTTCTCCAAGAAATACCACGTTTCCCCCTTCAAATAGGACCTTTTCACCCACAAATACCTGTTTTATCCCCAAAAGAGGACAGTTTCTTCCAGGAATGCCACATTTCTCCCAAATATATCACATCTTCTCCAAGAAATAACAGGTTTCCCCCTTCAAATACAACGTTTTCACCCACAAATACCTCTTTTATCCCCAAAAGAGGACAGTTTCTTCCAGAAATGCCACATTTCTCCCAAATATACCACATCTTCTCCAAGAAATACCAAGTTTCCCCCTTCAAATAGGACCTTTTCACCCACAAATACCTGTTTTATGCCCAAAATACGACAGTTTCTTCCAGACATGCCACATTTCTCCCAAATATATCACGTCTTCTCCAAGAAATAACAGGTTTCCCCCTTCAAATAGGACCTTTTCACCAACAAATACCTGTTTTAACCCTCAAATTGAACATATTCTTCCAGAAATGCCAGATTTCTCCCAAATATATCACATCTTCTCCAATATATACCACGTTTCCCCCTTCAAATAGGACCTTTTCACCCACAAATACCTGTTTTATCCCCAAAATAGGACAGTTTCTTCCAGAAATGTCTCAGTTCTCCCAAATATATCATATCTTCTCCAAGAAATACCAGGTTTCCCCCTTCAAATAGGAAATTTTCACCCACAAATACCTCTTTTATCCCCAAAAGAGGACAGTTTCTTCCAGAAATGCCAGATTTCTCCCAAATAGATCACATCTTCTCCAAGAAATAACAGGTTTCCCCCTGGAAATAGGACTTTTTCACCCACAAATACCTCTTTTATCCCCAGAAGAGGACAGTTTCTTCCAGAAATGCCACATTTCTCCCAAACATATCACATCTCCTCCAAGAAATACCAGGATTCCTCCTGAAATAGGACCTTTGCTCCCACAAGTACCAGCCTTCTCCCCCCAAATAGGACATTTTCTTCCAGACATGCCACATTTCTCCCAAATAGATCACATCTTCTCCAAGAAATACCAGGTTTCCCCCTTCAAATAGGACCTTTTCACCCACACATACCTCTTTTATCCCAAAAAGAGGACAGTTTCTTCCAGAAATGCCACATTTCTCCCAAATATATCACATCTTCTCCAAGAAATACCAGGGTTCCCCCTTCAAATAGGACCTTTTCACCCACAAATACCTCTTTTATCCCCAAAAGAGGACAGTTTCTTCCAGAAATGCCACATTTCTCCCAAATATATCACATCTTCTCCAAGAAATACCAGGTTTCCCCCTTCAAATAGGACCTTATCACCCACAAATGCCTGTTTTATGCCCAAAATACGACAGTTTCTTCCAGAAATGCCACATTTCTCCCAAATATATCACATCTTCTCCAAGAAATACCAGGATTCCTCCTGAAATAGGACCTTCTCACCCACTAATACCAGGCTTCTCCCCACAAATTGGACAGTTTCTTCCAGAAATGCCTCATTTCTCCCAAATATATCACATCTTCTCCAAGAAATAACAGGTTTCCCCCTCGAAATAGGACCTTTTCACCCACAAATACCTGTTTTATCCCCAAAAGAGGACAGTTTATTCCAGAAATGCCACATTTCTCCCAAATAGATCACATCTTCTCCAAGAAATACCAGCTTTCCCCCTTCAAATTGGACCTAATCACCCACAAATACCTCTTTTATCCCAAAAAGAGGACAGTTTCTTCCAGAAATGCCACATTTCTCCCAAATAGATCACATCTTCTCCAAGAAATACCAGGTTTCCCCCTAGAAAGATGACCTTTTCACCCACAAATACCTCTTTTATCCCCAAAATACGACAGTTTCTTCCGGAAAGGCCACATTTCTCCCAAATATATCACATCTTCTCCAAGAAATGCCAGGATTCCTCCTGAAATAGGACCTTCTCACCCAAAACTACCAGCCTTCTCCCCCCAAATTGGACATTTTCTTCCAGAAATGCCACATTTCTCCCAAACACATCACATCTTCTCCAAGAAATACCAGGATTCCTCCTGAAATAGGACCTTCTCACCCAAAACTACCAGCCTTCTCCCCCCAAATTGGACATTTTCTTCCAGAAATGCCACATTTCTCCCAAACACATCACATCTTCTCCAAGAAATACCAGGATTCCTCCTGAAATAGGACCTTCTCACCCAAAACTACCAGCCTTCTCCCCCCAAATTGGACATTTTCTTCCAGAAATGCCACATTTCTCCCAAATAGATCACATCTTCTCCAAGAAATACCAGCTTTCCCCCTGGAAATAGGACCTTTTCACCCACAAATACCTGTTTTATCCCCAAAATAGGACAGCTTCTTCCAGACATGCCACATTTCTCCAAAATAGATCACATCTTCTCCAAGAAATACCGGGGTTCCCCCTTCAAATAGGACCTTATCACCCACAAATACCTCTTTTATCCCCAAAAGAGGACAGTTTCTTCCAGGAATGCCACATTTCTCCCAAATATATCACATCTTCTCCAAGAAATACCAGGTTTCCCCCTTCAAATAGGACCTTTTCACCCACAAATACCTCTTTTATCCCCAAAAGAGTACAGTTTCTTCCAGAAATGCCCGATTTCTCCCAAATATATCACATCTTCTCCAAGAAATACCAGCTTTCCCCCTTCAATTAGGACCTTTTCTCCCACAAATACCTGTTTTATCCCCAAAAGAGGACAGTTTCTTCCAGAAATGCCTGATTTCTCCCAAATATACCACATCTTCTCCAAGAAATACCACGTTTCCCCCTTCAAATAGGACCTTTTCACCCACAAATACCTGTTTTATCCCCAAAATAGGGCAGTTTCTTCCTGACATGCCACATTTCTCCCAAATATATCACATCTTCTCCAAGAAATACCTGCTTTCCCCCTTCAAATAGGACCTTTTCACCAACAAATACCTCTTTGATCCCCAAAAGAGGACAGTTTCTTATAGAAAGGCCACATTTCTCCCAAATATATCACATCTTCTCCAAGAAATACCAGGTTTCCCCCTAGAAATATGACCTTTTCACCCACAAATACCTCTTTTATCCCCAAAATACGACAGTTTCTTCCGGAAAGGCCACATTTCTCCCAAATATATCACATCTTCTCCAAGAAATGCCAGGATTCCTCCTGAAATAGGACCTTCTCACCCAAAACTACCAGCCTTCTCCCCCCAAATTGGACATTTTCTTCCAGAAATGCCACATTTCTCCCAAATATATCGTATCTTCTCCAAGAAATACCAGGATTCCTCCTGAAATAGGACCTTCTCACCCAAAACTACCAGCCTTCTCCCCCCAAATTGGACATTTTCTTCCAGAAATGCCACATTTCTCCCAAACACATCACATCTTCTCCAAGAAATACCAGGATTCCTCCTGAAATAGGACCTTCTCACCCAAAACTACAAGCCTTCTCGCCCCAAATTGGACATTTTCTTCCAGAAAGGCCACATTTCTCCCAAATAGATCACATCTTCTCCAAGAAATACCAGCTTTCCCCCTGGAAATAGGACCTTTTCACCCACAAATACCTGTTTTATCCCCAAAATAGGACAGCTTCTTCCAGACATGCCACATTTCTCCAAAATAGATCACATCTTCTCCAAGAAATACCGGGGTTCCCCCTTCAAATAGGACCTTATCACCCACAAATACCTCTTTTATCCCCAAAAGAGGACAGTTTCTTCCAGGAATGCCACATTTCTCCCAAATATATCACATCTTCTCCAAGAAATACCAGGTTTCCCCCTTCAAATAGGACCTTTTCACCCACAAATACCTCTTTTATCCCCAAAAGAGGACAGTTTCTTCCAGAAATGCCCGATTTCTCCCAAATATATCACATCTTCTCCAAGAAATAACAGGTTTCCCCCTTGAATTAGGACCTTTTCTCCATGAAATACCTCTTTTATCCCCAAAAGAGGACATTTTCTTCCAGAAATGCCACATTTCTCCCAAATATATCACATCTTCTCCAAGAAATACCAGGTTTCCCCCTGTAAATTGGATCTTTTCAACCACTAATACCTCTTTTATCCCCAAAAGAGGACATTTTCTTCCAGAAAGGCCACATTTCTCCCAAATATATCACATCTTCTCCAAGAAATGCCAGGATTCCACCTGAAATAGGAACTTCTCACCCAAAACTACCAGCCTTCTCCCCCCAAATTGGACATTTTCTTACAGAAATGCCACATTTCTCCCAAACACATCACATCTTCTCCAAGAAATACCAGGATTCCTCCTGAAATAGGACCTTCTCACCCAAAACTACCAGCCTTCTCCCCCCAAATTGGACATTTTCTTCCAGACATGCCACATTACTCCCAAATAGATCACATCTTCTCCAAGAAATACCACGTTTCCCCCTTCAAATAGGACCTTTTCTCCCACAAATACCTCTTTTATCCCCAAAAGAGGACAGTTTCTTCCAGACATGCCACATTTCTCCCAAATAGATCACATCTTCTCCAAGAAATACCAGGTTTCCCCCTTCAAATTGGACCTTTTCACCCACAAATACCTGTTTTATCCCCAAAATAGGACAGCTTCTTCCAGACATGCCACATTTCTCCCAAATATATCACATCTTCTCCAAGAAATACCAGGGTTCCCCCTTCAAATAGGACCTTTTCACCCACAAATACCTCTTTTATCCCCAAAAGAGGACAGTTTCTTCCAGAAATGCCACATTTCTCCCAAATATATCACATCTTCTCCAAGAAATACCAGGTTTCCCCCTTCAAATAGGACCTTTTCACCCACAAATACCTCTTTTATCCCCAAAATAGGACAGTTTCTTCCAGGAATGCCACATTTCTCCCAATTATATCACATCTTCTCCAAGAAATAACAGGTTTCCCCCTTCAAATACAACGTTTTCACCCACAAATACCTGTTTTATCCCCAAAAGAGGACAGTTTCTTCCAGGAATGCCACATTTCTCCCAAATATACCACATCTTCTCCAAGAAATACCAGGTTTCCCCCTTCAAATAGGACCTTTTCACCCACAAATACCTGTTTTATGCCCAAAATACGACAGTTTCTTCCAGACATGCCACATTTCTCCCAAATATATCACATCTTCTCCAAGAAATACCAGGTTTCCCCCTTCAAATAGGACCTTTTCAACCACAAATACCTGTTTTATCCCTCAAATTGAACATATTCTTCCAGAAATGCCAGATTTCTCCCAAATATATCTCATCTTCTCCAAGATATACCACGTTTCCCCCTTCAAATAGGACCTTTTCACCCACAAATACCTCTTTTATCCCCAAAATAGGACAGTTTCTTCCAGAAATGTCTCAGTTCTCCCAAATATATCACATCTTCTCCAAGAAATACCAGGGTTCCCCCTTCAAATAGGACCTTTTCACCCACAAATACCTCTTTTATCCCCAAAATAGGACAGTTTATTCCTGACATGCCACATTTCTCCCAAATATATCACATCTTCTCCAAGAAATACCACGTTTCCCCCTTCAAATAGGACCTTATCACCCACAAATACCTCTTTTATCCCAAAAGAGGACAGTTTCTTCCAGAAATGCCACATTTCTCCCAAATATATCACATCTTCTCCAAGAAATACCAGGATTCCTCCTGAAATAGGACCTTCTCACCCACTAATACCAGGCATCTCCACACAAATTGGACAGTTTCTTCCAGAAATGCCTCATTTCTCCCAAATATATCACATCTTCTCCAAGAAATACCAGGTTTCCCCCTCGAAATAGGACCTTTTCACCCACAAATACCTGTTTTATCCCCAAAAGAGGACAGTTTCTTCCAGAAATGCCACATTTCTCCCAAATATATCACATCTTCTCCAAGAAAAACCAGCTTTCCCCCTTCAAATAGGACCTTTTCAACCACAAATACCTCTTTTATCCCCAAAAGAGGACAGTTTCTTCCAGACATGCCACATTTCTCCCAAATATATCACATCTTCTCCAAGAAATACCAGGTTTCCCCCTTCAAATAGGACCTTTTCTCCATGAAATACCTCTTTTATCCCCAAAAGAGGACATTTTCTTCCAGAAATGCCACATTTCTCCCAAATATATCACATCTTCTCCAAGAAATACCAGGTTTCCCCCTGTAAATTGGATCTTTTCAACCACTAATACCTCTTTTATCCCCAAAAGAGGACAGTTTCTTCCGGAAAGGCCACATTTCTCCCAAATATATCACATCTTCTCCAAGAAATGCCAGGATTCCTCCTGAAATAGGACCTTCTCACCCAAAACTACCAGCCTTCTCCCCCCAAATTGGACATTTTCTTCCAGAAAGGCCACATTTCTCCCAAATAGATCACATCTTCTCCAAGAAATACCAGCTTTCCCCCTTCAAATAGGACCTTTTCACCCACAAATACCTCTTTTATCCCCAAAATAGGACAGTTTCTTCCAGACATGCCACATTTCTCCCAAATAGATCACATCTTCTCCAAGAAATACCACGTTTCCCCCTTCAAATAGGACCTTTTCACCCACAAATACCTGTTTTATCCCCAAAATAGGACAGCTTCTTCCAGACATGCCACATTTCTCCCAAATAGATCACATCTTCTCCAAGAAATACCGGGGTTCCCCCTTCAAATAGGACCTTAACACCCACAAGTACCTCTTTTATCCCCAAAAGAGGACAGTTTCTTCCAGAAATGCCACATTTCTCCCAAATATATCACATCTTCTCGAAGAAATAACACGTTTCCCCCTTCAAATACAACGTTTTCACCCACAAATACCTGTTTTATCCCCAAAAGAGGACAGTTTCTTCCAGAAATGCCTGATTTCTCCCAAATATACCACATCTTCTCCAAGAAATACCACGTTTCCTCCTTCAAATAGGACCTTTTCACCCACAAATACCTGTTTTATCCCCAAAATAGGACAGTTTCTTCCAGACATGCCACATTTCTCCCAAATATATCACATCTTCTCCAAGAAATACCAGGATTCCTCCTGAAATAGGACCTTTTCACCCACAAATACCTCTTTTATCCCTCAAATAGGACAGTTTCTTCCAGAAATGCCACATTTCTCCCAAATATATCACATCTTCTCCAAGAAATAACAGGTTTCCCCCTTCAAATAGGACCTTTTCTCCATGAAATACCTCTTTTATCCCCAAAAGAGCACATATTCTTCCAGAAATGCCACATTTCTCCCAAATATATCACATCTTCTCCAAGAAATGCCAGGTTTCCCCGGGGAAATAGGACCTTTTCAACCACTAATACCTCTTTTATCCCCAGAAGAGGACATTTTCTTCCAGAAAGGCCACATTTCTCCCAAATATATCACATCTTCTCCAAGAAATGCCAGGATTCCTCCTGAAATAGGACCTTCTCACCCAAAACTACCAGCCTTCTCCCCCCAAATTGGACATTTTCTTCCAGAAATGCCACATTTCTCCCAAACATATCACATCTTCTCCAGGAAATACCAGGATTCCTCCTGAAATAGGACCTTCTCACCCAAAACTACCAGCCTTCTCCCCCCAAATTGGACATTTTCTTCCAGACATGCCACATTACACCCAAATAGATCACATCTTCTCCAAGAAATACCAGGTTTCCCCCTTCAAATAGGACCTTTTCTCCAACAATTACCTCTTTTATCCCCAAAACAGGACAGTTTCTTCCAGAAATGCCACATTTCTCCCAAATATATCACATCTTCTCCAAGAAATACCAGGTTTCCCCCTTCAAATAGGACCTTTTCACCAACAAATACCTCTTTTATCCCCAAAAGAAGACAGCTCCTTCCAGACATGCCACATTTCTCCCAAATATATCACATCTTCTCCAAGAAATACCAGGGTTCCCCCTTCAAATAGGACCTTTTCACCCACAAATACCTCTTTTATGCCCAAAAGAGGACAGTTTCTTCCAGAAATGCCACATTTCTCCCAAATATATCACATCTTCTCCAAGAAATACCATGTTTCCCCCTTCAAATAGGACCTTTTCACCCACAAATACCTCTTTTATCCCCAAAAGAGGACAGTTTCTTCCAGGAATGCCACATTTCTCCCAAATATATCACATCTTCTCCAAGAAATAACAGGTTTCCCCCTTCAAATACAACGTTTTCACCCACAAATACCTGTTTTATCCCCAAAAGAGGACAGTTTCTTCCAGAAATGCCACATTTCTCCCAAATATACCACATCTTCTCCAAGAAATACCAAGTTTCCCCCTTCAAATAGGACCTTTTCACCCACAAATACCTGTTTTATGCCCAAAATACGACAGTTTCTTCCAGACATGCCACATTTCTCCCAAATATATCACATCTTCTCCAAGAAATAACAGGTTTCCCCCTTCAAATAGGACCTTTTCACCCACAAATACCTGTTTTAACCCTCAAATTGAACATATTCTTCCAGAAATGCCAGATTTCTCCCAAATATATCACATCTTCTCCAAGATATACCACGTTTCCCCCTTCAAATAGGACCTTTTCACCCACAAATTCCTGTTTTATCCCCAAAATAGGACAGTTTCTTCCAGAAATGTCTCAGTTCTCCCAAATATATCATATCTTCTCCAAGAAATACCAGGTTTCCCCCTTCAAATAGGAAATTTTCACCCACAAATACCTCTTTTATCCCCAAAAGAGGACAGTTTCTTCCAGAAATGCCACATTTCTCCCAAATAGATCACATCTTCTCCAAGAAATACCAGGTTTCCCCCTGGAAATAGGACCTTTTCACCCGCAAATACCTCTTTTATCCCCAGAAGAGGACAGTTTCTTCCAGAAAGGCCACATTTCTCCCAAAAATATCACATCTCCTCCAAGAAATACCAGGATTCCTCCTGAAATAGGACCTTTTCTCCCACAAGTACCAGCCTTCTCCCCCCAAATTGGACATTTTCTTCCAGACATGCCACATTTCTCCCAAATAGATCACATCTTCTCCAAGAAATACCAGGTTTCCCCCTTCAAATAGGACCTTTTCACCCACACATACCTCTTTTATCCCAAAAAGAGGACAGTTTCTTCCAGAAATGCCACATTTCTCCCAAATATATCACATCTTCTCCAAGAAATACCAGGGTTCCCCCTTCAAATAGGACCTTTTCACCCTCAAATACCTCTTTTATCCCCAAAAGAGGACAGTTTCTTCCAGAAATGCCACATTTCTCCCAAATATATCACATCTTCTCCAAGAAATACCAGGTTTCCCCCTTCAAATAGGACCTTATCACCCACAAATGCCTGTTTTATGCCCAAAATACGACAGTTTCTTCCAGAAATGCCACATTTCTCCCAAATATATCACATCTTCTCCAAGAAATACCAGGATTCCTCCTGAAATAGGACCTTCTCACCCACTAATACCAGGCTTCTCCCCACAAATTGGACAGTTTCTTCCAGAAATGCCTCATTTCTCCCAAATATATCACATCTTCTCCAAGAAATACCAGGTTTCCCCCTCGAAATAGGACCTTTTCACCCACAAATACCTGTTTTATCCCCAAAAGAGGACAGTTTATTCCAGAAATGCCACATTTCTCCCAAATATATCACATCTTCTCCAAGAAATACCAGCTTTCCCCCTTCAAATAGGACCTAATCACCCACAAATACCTCTGTTATCCCAATAAGAGGACAGTTTCTTCCAGAAATGCCACATTTCTCCCAAATATATCACATCTTCTCCAAGAAATACCAGGTTTCCCCCTCGAAATATGACCTTTTCACCCACAAATACCTCTTTTATCCCCAAAATACGACAGTTTCTTCCGGAAAGGCCACATTTCTCCCAAATATATCACATCTTCTCCAAGAAATGCCAGGATTCCTCCTGAAATAGGACCTTCTCACCCAAAACTACCAGCCTTCTCCCCCCAAATTGGACATTTTCTTCCAGAAATGCCACATTTCTCCCAAATATATCACATCTTCTCCAAGAAATACCAGGATTCCTCCTGAAATAGGACCTTCTCACCCAAAACTACCAGCCTTCTCCCCCCAAATTGGACATTTTCTTCCAGAAAGGCCACATTTCTCCCAAATAGATCACATCTTCTCCAAGAAATACCAGGATTCCTCCTGAAATAGGACCTTCTCACCCAAAACTACAAGCCTTCTCGCCCCAAATTGGACATTTTCTTCCAGAAAGGCCACATTTCTCCCAAATAGATCACATCTTCTCCAAGAAATACCAGCTTTCCCCCTTCAAATAGGACCTTTTCACCCACAAATACCTGTTTTATCCCCAAAATAGGACAGCTTCTTCCAGACATGCCACATTTCTCCCAAATATATCACATCTTCTCCAAGAAATACCGGGGTTCCCCCTTCAAATAGGACCTTATCACCCACAAATACCTCTTTTATCCCCAAAAGAGGACAGTTTCTTCCAGGAATGCCACATTTCTCCCAAATACATCACATCTTCTCCAAGAAATACCAGGTTTCCCCCTTCAAATAGGACCTTTTCACCCACAAATACCTCTTTTATCCCCAAAAGAGGACAGTTTCTTCCAGAAATGCCCGATTTCTCCCAAATATATCACATCTTCTCCAAGAAATACCAGCTTTCCCCCTTCAATTAGGACCTTTTCTCCCACAAATACCTGTTTTATCCCCAAAAGAGGACAGTTTCTTCCAGAAATGCCTGATTTCTCCCAAATATACCACATCTTCTCCAAGAAATACCACGTTTCCCCCTTCAAATAGGACCTTTTCACCCACAAATACCTGTTTTATCCCCAAAATAGGGCAGTTTCTTCCTGACATGCCACATTTCTCCCAAATATATCACATCTTCTCCAAGAAATACCTGCTTTCCCCCTTCAAATAGGACCTTTTCACCAACAAATACCTCTTTGATCCCCAAAAGAGGACAGTTTCTTATAGAAAGGCCACATTTCTCCCAAATATATCACATCTTCTCCAAGAAATACCAGGATTCCTCCTGAAATAGGACCTTTTCACCCACAAATACCTCTTTTATCCCTCAAATTGGACAGTTTCTTCCAGACATGCCACATTTCTCCCAAATATATCACATCTTCTCCAAGAAATACCAGCTTTCCCCCTTCAAATAGGACCTTTTCAACCACAAATACCTGTTTTATGCCCAAAATACGACAGTTTCTTCCAGAAATGCCACATTCCTCCCAAATATATCACATCTTCTCCAAGAAATACCAGGTTTCCCCCTTGAATTAGAACCTTTTCTCCATGAAAAACCTCTTTTATCCCCAAAAGAGGACATTTTCTTCCAGAAATGCCAGATTTCTCCCAAATATATCACATCTTCTCCAAGAAATACCAGGTTTCCCCGGGGAAATAGGACCTTTTCAACCACTAATACCTCTTTTATCCCCAAAAGAGGACAGTTTCTTCCAGAAAGGCCACATTTCTCCCAAATATATCACATCTTCTCCAAGAAATACCAGGATTCCTCCTGAAATAGGACCTTCTCACCCAAAACTACCAGCCTTCTCCCCCCAAATTGGACATTTTCTTCCAGACATGCCACATTTCTCCCAAATAGATCACATCTCCTCCAAGAAATACCAGGTTTCCCCCTTCAAATAGGACCTTTTCACCCACAAATACCTCTTTGATCCCCAAAATACGACAGTTTCTTCCAGACATGCCACATTTCTCCCAAATATATCACGTCTTCTCCAAGAAATAACAGGTTTCCCCCTTCAAATAGGACCTTTTCACCCACAAATACCTGTTTTAAATCTCAAATTGAACATATTCTTCCAGAAATGCCAGATTTCTCCCAAATATATCACATCTTCTCCAAGATATACCACGTTTCCCCCTTCAAATAGGACCTTTTCACCCACAAATTCCTGTTTTATCCCCAAAATAGGACAGTTTCTTCCAGAAATGTCTCAGTTCTCCCAAATATATCATATCTTCTCCAAGAAATACCAGGTTTCCCCCTTCAAATAGGAAATTTTCACCCACAAATACCTCTTTTATCCCCAAAAGAGGACAGTTTCTTCCAGAAATGCCACATTTCTCCCAAATAGATCACATCTTCTCCAAGAAATACCAGGTTTCCCCCTGGAAATAGGACCTTTTCACCCGCAAATACCTCTTTTATCCCCAGAAGAGGACAGTTTCTTCCAGAAATGCCACATTTCTCCCAAAAATATCACATCTCCTCCAAGAAATACCAGGATTCCTCCTGAACTAGGACCTTTTCTCCCACAAGTACCAGCCTTCTCCCCACAAATTGGACATTTTCTTCCAGACATGCCACATTTCTCCCAAATAGATCACATCTTCTCCAAGAAATACCAGGTTTCCCCCTTCAAATAGGACCTTTTCACCCACACATACCTCTTTTATCCCAAAAAGAGGACAGTTTCTTCCAGAAATGCCACATTTCTCCCAAATATATCACATCTTCTCCAAGAAATACCAGGGTTCCCCCTTCAAATAGGACCTTTTCACCCACAAATACCTCTTTTATCCCCAAAAGAGGACAGTTTCTTCCAGAAATGCCACATTTCTCCCAAATATATCACATCTTCTCCAAGAAATACCAGGTTTCCCCCTTCAAATAGGACCTTATCACCCACAAATGCCTGTTTTATGCCCAAAATACGACAGTTTCTTCCAGAAATGCCACATTTCTCCCAAATATATCACATCTTCTCCAAGAAATACCAGGATTCCTCCTGAAATAGGACCTTCTCACCCACTAATACCAGGCTTCTCCCCACAAATTGGACAGTTTCTTCCAGAAATGCCTCATTTCTCCCAAATATATCACATCTTCTCCAAGAAATACCAGGTTTCCCCCTCGAAATAGGACCTTTTCACCCACAAATACCTGTTTTATCCCCAAAAGAGGACAGTTTATTCCAGAAATGCCACATTTCTCCCAAATATATCACATCTTCTCCAAGAAATACCAGCTTTCCCCCTTCAAATTGGACCTAATCACCCACAAATACCTCTTTTATCCCAATAAGAGGACAGTTTCTTCCAGAAATGCCACATTTCTCCCAAATATATCACATCTTCTCCAAGAAATACCAGGTTTCCCCCTCGAAATATGACCTTTTCACCCACAAATACCTCTTTTATCCCCAAAATACGACAGTTTCTTCCGGAAAGGCCACATTTCTCCCAAATATATCACATCTTCTCCAAGAAATGCCAGGATTCCTCCTGAAATAGGACCTTCTCACCCAAAACTACCAGCCTTCTCCCCCCAAATTGGACATTTTCTTCCAGAAATGCCACATTTCTCCCAAATATATCACATCTTCTCCAAGAAATACCAGGATTCCTCCTGAAATAGGACCTTCTCACCCAAAACTACCAGCCTTCTCCCCCCAAATTGGACATTTTCTTCCAGAAAGGCCACATTTCTCCCAAATAGATCACATCTTCTCCAAGAAATACCAGGATTCCTCCTGAAATAGGACCTTCTCACCCAAAACTACAAGCCTTCTCGCCCCAAATTGGACATTTTCTTCCAGAAAGGCCACATTTCTCCCAAATAGATCACATCTTCTCCAAGAAATACCAGCTTTCCCCCTGGAAATAGGACCTTTTCACCCACAAATACCTGTTTTATCCCCAAAATAGGACAGCTTCTTCCAGACATGCCACATTTCTCCCAAATATATCACATCTTCTCCAAGAAATACCGGGGTTCCCCCTTCAAATAGGACCTTATCACCCACAAATACCTCTTTTATCCCCAAAAGAGGACAGTTTCTTCCAGGAATGCCACATTTCTCCCAAATACATCACATCTTCTCCAAGAAATACCAGGTTTCCCCCTTCAAATAGGACCTTTTCAACCACAAATACCTCTTTTATCCCCAAAAGAGGACAGTTTCTTCCAGAAATGCCCGATTTCTCCCAAATATATCACATCTTCTCCAAGAAATAACAGGTTTCCCCCTTCAAATACAACGTTTTCACCCACAAATACCTCTTTTATCCCCAAAAGAGGACAGTTTCTTCCAGAAATGCCTGATTTCTCCCAAATATACCACATCTTCTCCAAGAAATACCACGTTTCCCCCTTCAAATAGGACCTTTTCACCCACAAATACCTGTTTTATCCCCAAAATAGGGCAGTTTCTTCCTGACATGCCACATTTCTCCCAAATATATCACATCTTCTCCAAGAAATACCTGCTTTCCCCCTTCAAATAGGACCTTTTCACCAACAAATACCTCTTTGATCCCCAAAAGAGGACAGTTTCTTATAGAAAGGCCACATTTCTCCCAAATATATCACATCTTCTCCAAGAAATAACAGGATTCCTCCTGAAATAGGACCTTTTCACCCACAAATACCTCTTTTATCCCTCAAATTGGACAGTTTCTTCCAGACATGCCACATTTCTCCCAAATATATCACATCTTCTCCAAGAAATACCAGCTTTCCCCCTTCAAATAGGACCTTTTCAACCACAAATACCTGTTTTATGCCCAAAATACGACAGTTTCTTCCAGAAATGCCACATTCCTCCCAAATATATCACATCTTCTCCAAGAAATACCAGGTTTCCCCCTTGAATTAGAACCTTTTCTCCATGAAAAACCTCTTTTATCCCCAAAAGAGGACATTTTCTTCCAGAAATGCCACATTTCTCCCAAATAGATCACATCTTCTCCAAGAAATACCAGGTTTCCCCGGGGAAATAGGACCTTTTCAACCACTAATACCTCTTTTATCCCCAAAAGAGGACAGTTTCTTCCAGAAAGGCCACATTTCTCCCAAATATATCACATCTTCTCCAAGAAATACCAGGATTCCTCCTGAAATAGGACCTTCTCACCCAAAACTACCAGCCTTCTCCCCCCAAATTGGACATTTTCTTCCAGACATGCCACATTTCTCCCAAATAGATCACATCTCCTCCAAGAAATACCAGGTTTCCCCCTTCAAATAGGACCTTTTCACCCACAAATACCTCTTTGATCCCCAAAATACGACAGTTTCTTCCAGACATGCCACATTTCTCCCAAATATATCACGTCTTCTCCAAGAAATAACAGGTTTCCCCCTTCAAATAGGACCTTTTCACCCACAAATACCTGTTTTAACCCTCAAATTGAACATATTCTTCCAGAAATGCCAGATTTCTCCCAAATATATCACATCTTCTCCAAGATATACCACGTTTCCCCCTTCAAATAGGACCTTTTCACCCACAAATACCTGTTTTATCCCCAAAATAGGACAGTTTCTTCCAGAAATGTCTCAGTTCTCCCAAATATATCATATCTTCTCCAAGAAATACCAGGTTTCCCCCTTCAAATAGGAAATTTTCTCCCACAAATACCTCTTTTATCCCCAAAAGAGGACAGTTTCTTCCAGAAATGCCACATTTCTCCCAAATAGATCACATCTTCTCCAAGAAATACCAGGTTTCCCCCTTCAAATAGGACCTTTTCACCCACAAATACCTCTTTTATCCCCAGAAGAGGACAGTTTCTTCCAGAAAGGCCACATTTCTCCCAAACATATCACATCTCCTCCAAGAAATACCAGGATTCCTCCTGAAATAGGACCTTTTCTCCCACAAGTATCAGCCTTCTCCCCCCAAATAGGACATTTTCTTCCAGACATGCCACATTTCTCCCAAATAGATCACATCTTCTCCAAGAAATACCAGGTTTCCCCCTTCAAATAGGACCTTTTCACCCACACATACCTCTTTTATCCCAAAAAGAGGACAGTTTCTTCCAGAAATGCCACATTTCTCCCAAATATATCACATCTTCTCCAAGAAATACCAGGGTTCCCCCTTCAAATAGGACCTTTTCACCCACAAATACCTCTTTTATCCCAAAAAGAGGACAGTTTCTTCCAGAAATGCCACATTTCTCCCAAATATATCACATCTTCTCCAAGAAATACCAGGTTTCCCCCTTCAAATAGGACCTTATCACCCACAAATGCCTGTTTTATGCCCAAAATACGACAGTTTCTTCCAGAAATGCCACATTTCTCCCAAATATATCACATCTTCTCCAAGAAATACC
Source organism: Lophura swinhoii (assembly GCA_030408155.1). Lineage (NCBI taxonomy): Eukaryota > Metazoa > Chordata > Aves > Galliformes > Phasianidae > Lophura > Lophura swinhoii. The sequence continues at coordinate 5,663,906 of CM059475.1, forward strand.
AGGATTCCTCCTGAAATAGGACCTTCTCACCCACTAATACCAGGCTTCTCCCCACAAATTGGACAGTTTCTTCCAGAAATGCCTCATTTCTCCCAAATATATCACATCTTCTCCAAGAAATACCAGGTTTCCCCCTCGAAATAGGACCTTTTCACCCACAAATACCTGTTTTATCCCCAAAAGAGGACAGTTTATTCCAGAAATGCCACATTTCTCCCAAATATATCACATCTTCTCCAAGAAATACCAGCTTTCCCCCTTCAAATTGGACCTAATCACCCACAAATACCTCTTTTATCCCCAAAATACGACAGTTTCTTCCAGACATGCCACATTTCTCCCAAATATATCACATCTTCTCCAAGAAATACCAGGTTTCCCCCTCGAAATATGACCTTTTCACCCACAAATACCTCTTTTATCCCCAAAATACGACAGTTTCTTCCGGAAAGGCCACATTTCTCCCAAATATATCACATCTTCTCCAAGAAATGCCAGGATTCCTCCTGAAATAGGACCTTCTCACCCAAAACTACCAGCCTTCTCCCCCCAAATTGGACATTTTCTTCCAGAAATGCCACATTTCTCCCAAATATATCACATCTTCTCCAAGAAATACCAGGATTCCTCCTGAAATAGGACCTTCTCACCCAAAACTACCAGCCTTCTCCCCCCAAATTGGACATTTTCTTCCAGAAAGGCCACATTTCTCCCAAATAGATCACATCTTCTCCAAGAAATACCAGGATTCCTCCTGAAATAGAACCTTCTCACCCAAAACTACAAGCCTTCTCGCCCCAAATTGGACATTTTCTTCCAGAAAGGCCACATTTCTCCCAAATAGATCACATCTTCTCCAAGAAATACCAGCTTTCCCCCTTCAAATAGGACCTTTTCACCCACAAATACCTCTTTTATCCCCAAAATAGGACAGCTTCTTCCAGACATGCCACATTTCTCCCAAATAGATCACATCTTCTCCAAGAAATACCGGGGTTCCCCCTTCAAATAGGACCTTATCACCCACAAATACCTCTTTTATCCCCAAAAGAGGACAGTTTCTTCCAGAAATGCCACATTTCTCCCAAATATATCACATCTTCTCCAAGAAATACCAGGTTTCCCCCTTCAAATAGGACCTTTTCACCCACAAATACCTGTTTTATCCCCAAAAGAGGACAGTTTCTTCCAGAAATGCCCGATTTCTCCCAAATATATCACATCTTCTCCAAGAATTAACAGGTTTCCCCCTTCAAATACAACGTTTTCACCCACAAATACCTCTTTTATCCCCAAAAGAGGACAGTTTCTTCCAGAAATGCCTGATTTCTCCCAAATATACCACATCTTCTCCAAGAAATACCACGTTTCCCCCTTCAAATAGGACCTTTTCACCCACAAATACCTGTTTTATCCCCAAAATAGGGCAGTTTCTTCCTGACATGCCACATTTCTCCCAAATATATCACATCTTCTCCAAGAAATACCTGCTTTCCCCCTTCAAATAGGACCTTTTCACCAACAAATACCTCTTTTATCCCCAAAAGAGGACAGTTTCTTATAGAAAGGCCACATTTCTCCCAAATATATCACATCTTCTCCAAGAAATAACAGGATTCCTCCTGAAATAGGACCTTTTCACCCACAAATACCTCTTTTATCCCTCAAATTGGACAGTTTCTTCCAGACATGCCACATTTCTCCCAAATATATCACATCTTCTCCAAGAAATACCAGGTTTCCCCCTCGAAATATGACCTTTTCACCCACAAATACCTGTTTTATGCCCAAAAGAGGACAGTTTCTTCCAGAAATGCCACATTCCTCCCAAATATATCACATCTTCTCCAAGAAATACCAGGTTTCCCCCTTGAATTAGAACCTTTTCTCCATGAAAAACCTCTTTTATCCCCAATGAGGACATTTTCTTCCAGAAATGCCACATTTCTCCCAAATATATCACATCTTCTCCAAGAAATACCAGGTTTCCCCGGGGAAATAGGACCTTTTCAACCACTAATACCTCTTTTATCCCCAAAAGAGGACAGTTTCTTCCAGAAAGGCCACATTTCTCCCAAATATATCACATCTTCTCCAAGAAATACCAGGATTCCTCCTGAAATAGGACCTTCTCACCCAAAACTACCAGCCTTCTCCCCCCAAATTGGACATTTTCTTCCAGACATGCCACATTTCTCCCAAATAGATCACATCTCCTCCAAGAAATACCAGGTTTCCCCCTTCAAATAGGACCTTTTCACCCACAAATACCTCTTTGATCCCCAAAATACGACAGTTTCTTCCAGAAAGGCCACATTTCTCCCAAATATATCACATCTTCTCCAAGAAATACCAGGATTCCTCCTGAAATAGGAACTTCTCACCCACTAATACCAGGCTTCTCCCCACAAATTGGACAGTTTCTTCCAGAAATGCCTCTTTTCTCCCAAATATATCACATCTTCTCCAAGAAATACCAGGTTTCCCCCTCGAAATAGGACCTTTTCACCCACAAATAGCTCTTTTATCCCAAAAAGAGGACAGTTTCTTCCAGAAATGCCACATTTCTCCCAAATATATCACATCTTCTCCAAGAAATACCAGGGTTCCCCCTTCAAATAGGACCTTTTCACCCACAAATACCTGTTTTATGCCCAAAATACGACAGTTTCTTCCAGAAATGCCACATTTCTCCCAAATATATCACATCTTCTCCAAGAAATACCACGTTTCCCCCTTCAAATAGGACCTTTTCTCCATGAAATACCTCTTTTATCCCCAAAAGAGGACATTTTCTTCCAGAAATGCCACATTTCTCCCAAATAGATCACATCTTCTCCAAGAAATACCAGGATTCCCCCTGTAAATAGGATCTTTTCAACCACTAATACCTCTTTTATCCCCAAAAGAGGACAGTTTCTTCCGGAAAGGCCACATTTCTCCCAAATAGATCACATCTTCTCCAAGAAATGCCAGGATTCCTCCTGAAATAGGACCTTCTAACCCGAAACTACCAGCCTTCTACCCCCAAATTGGACAGTTTCTTCCAGAAAGGCCACATTTCTCCCAAATAGATCATATCTTCTCCAAGAAATACCAGGATTCCTCCTGAAATAGGACCTTCTCACCCAAAACTACCAGCCTTCTCCCCCCAAATTGGACATTTTCTTCCAGAAAGGCCACATTTCTCCCAAATAGATCACATCTTCTCCAAGAAATACCAGGGTTCCCCCTTCAAATAGGACCTTTTCACCCACAAATACCTCTTTTATCCCCAAAAGAGGACATTTTCTTCCAGAATGGCCACATTTCTCCCAAATATATCACATATTCTCCAAGAAATACCAGGTTTCCCCCTTCAAATAGGACCTTTTCACCCACAAATACCTGTTTTATCCCCAAAATAGGACAGCTTCTTCCAGACATGCCACTTTTCTCCCAAATATATCACATCTTCTCCAAGAAATACCGGGGTTCCCCCTTCAAATAGGACCTTATCACCCACAAATACCTCTTTTATCCCCAAAAGAGGACAGTTTCTTCCAGAAATGCCACATTTCTCCCAAATATATCACATCTTCTCCAAGAAATACCAGGTTTCCCCCTTCAAATAGGACCTTTTCACCCACAAATACCTCTTTTATCCCCAAAATAGGACAGTTTCTTCCAGAAATGCCACATTTCTCCCAAATATATCACATCTTCTCCAAGAAATAACAGGTTTCCCCCTTCAAATACAAGGTTTTCACCCACAAATACCTGTTTTATCCCCAAAAGAGGACAGTTTCTTCCAGAAATGCCTGATTTCTCCCAAATATACCACATCTTCTCCAAGAAATACCACGTTTCCCCCTTCAAATAGGACCTTTTCACCCACAAATACCTGTTTTATCCCCAAAATAGGGCAGTTTCTTCCAGACATGCCACATTTCTCCCAAATATATCACATCTTCTCCAAGAAATACCAGGTTTCCCGCTTCAAATAGGACCTTTTCACCCACAAATACCTCTTTTATCCCCAAAAGAGGACAGTTTCTTACAGAATGGCCACATTTCTCCCAAATATATCACATCTTCTCCAAGAAATACCAGGATTCCTCCTGAAATAGGACCTTTTCACCCACAAATACCTCTTTTATCCCTCAAACAGGACAGTTTCTTCCAGAAATGCCACATTTCTCCCAAATATATCACATCTTCTCCAAGAAATACCAGCTTTCCCCCTTCAAATAGGACCTTTTCAACCACAAATACCTGTTTTATGCCCCAAATACGACAGTTTCTTCCAGAAATGCCACATTCCTCCCAAATATATCACATCTTCTCCAAGAAATACCAGGTTTCCCCCTTGAATTAGGACCTTTTCTCCATGAAATACCTCTTTTATCCCCAAAAGAGGACATTTTCTTCCAGAAATGCCACATTTCTCCCAAATATATCACATCTGCTCCAAGAAATGCCAGGTTTCCCCGGGGAAATAGGACCTTTTCACCCACTAATACCTCTTTTATCCCCAAAATAGGACAGTATCTTCCGGAAAGGCCACATTTCTCCCAAATACATCACATCTTCTCCAAGAAATGTCAGGATTCCACCTGAAATAGGACCTTCTCACCCAAAACTACCAGCCTTCTCCCCCCAAATTGGACATTTTCTTCCAGAAATGCCACATTTCTCCCAAATATATCACATCTTCTCCAAGAAATACGAGGATTCCTCCTGAAATAGGACATTCTCAACCAAAACTACCAGCCTTCTCCCCCCAAATTGGACATTTTCTTCCAGACATGCCACATTTCTCCCAAATAGATCACATCTTCTCCAAGAAATACCAGCTTTCCCCCTTCAAATAGGACCTTTTCACCCACAAATACCTCTTTTATCCCCAAAAGAGGACAGCTTCTTCCAGACATGCCACATTTCTTCCAAATAGATCACATCTTCTCCAAGAAATACCAGGGTTCCCCCTTCAAATAGGACCTTATCACCCACAAATACCTCTTTTATCCCCAAAATAGGACAGTTTCTTCCAGACATGCCCGATTTCTCCCAAATATATCACATCTTCTCCAAGAAATACCGGGGTTCCCCCTTCAAATAGGACCTTTTCACCCACAAATACCTCTTTTATCCCCAAAATAGGACAGCTTCTTCCAGAAATGCCACATTTCTCCCAAATATATCACATCTTCTCCAAGAAATAACAGCTTTCCCCCTTCAAATACAACGTTTTCACCCACAAATACCTGTTTTATCCCCAAAAGAGGGCAGTTTCTTCCAGAAAGGCCACATTTCTCCCAAATATATCACATCTTCTCCAAGAAATACCAGGTTTCCCCCTTCAAATAGGACCTTTTCACCCACAAATACCTCTTTTATCCCAAATAGAGGACAGTTTCTTCCAGACATGCCACATTTCTCCCAAATATATCACATCTTCTCCAAGAAATACCAGGTTTCCCTCTTCAAATAGGACCTTTTCACCCACAAATACCTCTTTTATCCCCAAAATAGGACAGTTTCTTCCAGAAATGCCACATTTCTCCCAAATATATCACATCTCCAAGAAATACCAGGTTTCCTCCTGAAATAGGACCTTGTCACCCACAAATACCTGTTTTATCCCTTTGTTCCGAGCGACTTTTCGTTTTGGAGTGTTTATCCGATGCTACACTTCAGCATTCTGTGACGAATAGAGTAGAAGAGAAAAGCCCCACTAATAAGGCAGCTAGAAGCTCCAGAAGCCACACACGTTGTGCTTTCAGGGAGGACGTTCCAGAAAGTCGAGAGTTGTGGCTTCTTTCCTGCGGAGAAAAATACCCCTGTTTTCAGGCAATGCTGGACGCTGAATTCGCTCCTTCTCGGCATTTCAATACCGCTCCTTCGCTCTCGTGGCTCGAAAGCGGCACTCGCTCTGAACCGCTCCGGAGAGTCTGCAGTTGCTGTCCGGTCCATCGCGGTTCTGCCCGAGTGCCGCTTGCAGCCTTCAGCAGCGCTCTCGTTTCTCTCGGATGCCGGGAAAGAGCGACTTCAGCCGGATGCTTTTCTCCGACGAGTGAGCGGCTTCCTCTGCGCACATCGCAATATAGCGCTTCTGACTTCTCCATGTGTCCATGCAGAATGCACTACGCTTCTCTCTCATTCTTATCCCTTCCTTCCGAGCGACATTTCGTTTTGGAGTGTTTATCCGATGCTACACTTCAGCATTCTGTGACGAATAGAGTAGAAGAGAAAAGCCCCACTAATAAGGCAGCTAGAAGGTCCAGTAGCCACACACCTTGTGCTTTCAGGGAGGACGTTCCAGAAAGTCGAGAGTTGTGGCTTCTTTCCTGCGGAGAAAAAAACCCCTGTTTTCAGGCAATGCTGGACGCTGAATTCGCTCCTTCTCCGCATTTCAATACCGCTCCTTCGCTCTCGTGGCTCGAAAGCGGCACTCGCTCTGAACCGCTCCGGAGAGTCTGCAGTTGCTGTCCGGTCCATCGCGGTTCTGCCCGAGTGCCGCTTGCAGCCTTCAGCAGCGCTCTCGTTTCTCTCGGATGCCGGGAAAGAGCGACTTCAGCCGGATGCTTTTCTCCGACGAGTGAGCGGCTTCCTCTGCGCACATCGCAATGAAGCGCTTCTGACTTCTCCATGTGTCCATGCAGAATGCACTACGCTTCTCTCTCATTCTTATCCCTTTTTCCGAGCGACATTTCGTTTTGGAGTGTTTATCCGATGCTACACTTCAGCATTCTGTGACGAATAGAGTAGAAGGGAAAAGCCCCACTAATAAGGCAGCTAGAAGTTCGAGGAGCGACACACGTAGTGCTTTCAGGGAGGACGTTCCAGAAAGTCGAGAGTTGTGGCTTGTATCCTGCGGAGAAAAAACCCCCTGTTTTCAGGCTATTCAGTAGTCTGCAACTGCAGACTGTCCGGTGTGGTTCAGCGCAAATGCCGCTTTCGAGCCACGAGAGAGGAGGAGCGGCATTCCTATGCCGAGAACGAGCGAATTCAGCCTACTGCATTGCCTGAAAACAGGGGGTTTTTTCTCCGCAGGATACAAGCCACAACTCTCGACTTTCTGGAACGTCCTCCCCGAAAGCACTACGTGCGTTGCTCCTCGAACTTCTAGCTGCCTTATTAGTGTGGTTTCCACTTCTACTCTATTCGTCACAGAATGCTGAAGTGTAGCATCAGATAAACACTCCAAAACGAAAAGTCGCTCGGAAGAAAGGGATAAGAATGAGAGAGAAGCGTAGTGCATTCTGCATGGACACATGGAGAAGTCAGAAGCGCTCCATTGCGATGTGCGCAGTAGAAGCCGCTCACTCGTCGGAGCAAAGCATCCGGCTGAAGTCGCTCTTTCCCGGCATCCGAGAGAAACGAGAGCGCTGCTGAAGGCTGCAAGCGGCACTCGGGCAGAACCGCGATGGACCGGACAGCAACTGCAGACTCTCCGGAGCGGTTCAGCGCGAGTGCCGCTTTCGAGCCACGAGAGCGAAGGAGCGGTATTCCTATGCCGAGAAGATGCGAATTCAGCCTACTGCATTGCCTGAAAACAGGGGTATTTTTCTCCGCAGGAAAGAAGCCACAACTCTCGACTTTCTGGAACGTCCTCCCTGAAAGCACAACGTGTGTGGCTTCTGGAGCTTCTAGCTATCTTATTAGTGGGGCTATTCTCTTCTACACTATTCGTCACAGAATGCTGAAGTGTAGCATCGGATAAACACTCCAAAACTAAATGTCGCTCGGAAGGAAGGGATAAGAATGAGAGAGAAGCGTAGTGCATTCTGCATGGACACATGGAGAAGTCAAAAGCGCTCCATTGCGATGTGCGCAGAGGAAGCCGCTCACTCGTCGGAGAAAAGCATCCGGCTGAAGTCGCTCTTTCCCGGCATCCGAGAGAAACGAGAGCGCTGCTGAAGGCTGCAAGCGGCACTCGGGCAGAACCGCGATGGACCGGACAGCAACTGCAGACTCTCCGGAGCGGTTCAGCGCGAGTGCCGCTTTCGAGCCACGAGAGCGAAGGAGCGGTATTGAAATGCCGAGAAGGAGCGAATTCAGCGTCCAGCATTGCCTGAAAACAGGGGTTTTTTTCTCCGCAGGAAAGAAGCCACAACTCTCGACTTTCTGGAACGTCCTCCCTGAAAGCACAACGTGTGTGGCTTCTGGAGCTTCTAGCTGCCTTATTAGTGGGGCTTTTCTCTTCTATTTTATTCGTCACAGAATGCTGAAGAGTAGCATCGGATAAACACTCCAAAACGAAAAGTCGCTCGGAACAAAGGGATAAAACAGGAATCTGTGGGTGACAAGGTCCTATTTCAGGAGGAAACCTGGTATTTCTTGGAGAAGATGTGATATATTTGTTAGAAATCTGGCCTTTCTGGAAGAAACTGTCCTCTTTTGGGGATAAAAGAGGAATTTCATGGAGAAAAGGACCTATATGATGGGGGAAACGTGGTATTTCTTGGAGGAGTTGTGATCTATTTGGGAGAAATGTGGCATGTCTGGAAGAAACTGTCCTATTTTGGGGATAAAAGAGGCATTTGTGGGTGAAAACGTCCTATTTGAAGGGGGAAAGCTGGTATTTCTTGGAGAAGATGTGATCTATTTGGGAGAAATGTGGCATTTCGGGAAGAAACTGTCCTCTTTTGAGGGATGAAACAGGTATTTGTGGGAGAAAAGGTCCTATTTGAAGGGGGAAACCTGGTATTTCTTGGAGAAGATGTGATATATTTGGGAGAAATGTGGCATTTCTGGAAGAAACTGTCCTCTTTTGGGGATAAAACAGGTATTTGTGGGAGAAAAGGTCCTATTTGAAGGGGGAAAGCTGGTATTTCTTGGAGAAGATGTGATATATTTGGGAGAAATGTGGCATTTCTGGAAGAAACTGTCCTCTTTTGGGGATAAAACAGGTATTTGTGGTTGAAAAGGTCCTATTTGAAGGGGGAAAGCTGGTATTTCTTGGAGAAGATGTGATCTATTTGGGAGAAATCTGGCATGTCTGGAAGAAACTGTCCTCTTTTGGGGATAAAAGAGGAATTTGTGGGTGAAAAGGTCCTATTTGAAGGGGGAATCCTGGTATTTCTTGGAGAAGATGTGATATGTTTGGGAGAAATGTGGCCTTTCTGGAAGAAACTGTCCTCTTTTGGGGATAAAACAGGTATTTGTGGGTGAAAAGGTCCTATTTGAAGGGGGAAAGCTGGTATTTCTTGGAGAAGATGTGATATATTTGGGTGATATGTGGCCTTTCTGAAAGAAAATGTCCTATTTGGGGGGAGAAGGCTGGTATTTGTGGGAGAAAAGGTCCTATTTCAGGAGGAATCCTGGTATTTCTTGGAGGAGATGTGATCTATTTGGGAGAAATATGGCATTTCTGGCAGAAAGTGTCCTTTTTTGGGGACAAAGGACGTATTTGTGGGTGAAAAGGTCCTATTTGAAGGGGGAACCCTGTTATTTCTTGGAGAAGATGTGATATACTTGGGAGAAATCTGGCATTTCTGGAAGAAACTGTCCTATTTTGGGGATAAAACAGGTATTTGTGGGTGAATATTTCCTATTTGAAGGGGGAAACCTGGTATTTCTTGGAGAAGATGTGATATATTTGGGAGAAATGTGGCCTTTCTGGAAGAAACTGTCCTCTTTTGGGGATAAAAGAGGTATTTGTGGGTGAAAAGGTCCTATTTGAAGGGGGAAACGTGGTATTTCTTGGAGAAGATGTGATATATTTGTGAGAAATCTGGCATTTCTGGAAGAATATGTCCAATTTGAGGGATAAAACAGGTATTTGTGGTTGAAAAGGTCCTATTTGAAGGGGGAAACCTGGCATTTCATGAAGAGGATGTGATCTATTTGAGAGAGATGTGGCATTTCTGGAGGAAAGTGTCGTCTTTTGGGGATAAAACAGGTATTTGTGGGTGAAAAGGTCCTATTTGAAGGGGGAACCCTGGTATTTCTTTTAGAAGATGTGGTATATTTGTTAGAAATGTGGCATTTCTGGAAGAAACTGTCCTGTATTGGGGATAAAACAGGTATTTGTGGGTGAAAACGTGGTATTTGAAGGGGGAAACCTGTTATTTCTTGTAGAAGATGTGATCTATTTGGGAGAAATTTGGCATTTCTGCAAGAAACTGTCCTATTTTGGAGATAAAAGAGGTATTTGTGGGTGAAAAGGTCGTATTTGAAGGGGGAAAGCTGGTATTTCTTGGAGAAGATGTGATATATTTGGGAGAAATGTGGCATGTCTGGAAGAAGCTGTCCTATTTTGGGGATAAAAGAGGTATTTGTGGGTGAAAAGGTCCTATTTGAAGGGGGAACCCTGGTATTTCTTGGAGAAGATGTGATCTATATGGGAGAAATGAGGCCTTTCTGGAAGAAAATGTCCAATTTGGGGGGAGAAGGCTGGTAGTTTTGGGTGAGAAGGTCTTATTTCAGGAGGAATCCTGGTATTTCTTGGAGAAGATGTGATATATTTGGGAGAAATGTTGCATTTCTGGAAGAAAATGTCCAATTTGGGGGGAGAAGGCTGGTAGTTTTGGGTGAGAAGGTCCTATTTCAGGAGGAATCCTGGCATTTCTTGGAGAAGATGTGATATATTTGGGCGAAATGTGGCCTTTCTGGAAGAAACTGTCCTCTTTTGGGGATAAAAGAGGTATTAGTGGTTGAAAAGGTCCTATTTCCAGGGGGAAACCTGGTATTTCATGGAGAAGATGTGATCTATTTGGGAGAAATGTGGCATTTCTGGAAGAAAATGTCCTCTTTTTGGGATAAAAGAGGTATTTCATGGAGAAAAGGTCCTAATTCAAGGGGGAAAGCTGGTATTTCTTGGAGAAGATGTGATATATTTGGGAGAAATGTGGCATTTCAGGAAGAAACTGTCCTATTTTGGGGATAAAACAGGTATTTGTGGGTGAAAAGGTCCTATTTGAAGGGGGAAACGTGGAATTTCTTGGAGAAGATGTGATATATTTGGGAGAAATGTGGCATTTCTGGAAGAAACTGTCCTCTTTTGGGGATAAAAGAGGTATCTGTGGGTGAAAATGTCCTATTTGAAGGGGGAAAGCTGGTATTTCTTGGAGAAGATGTGATATATTTGGGAGAAATCTGGCGTTTCTGGAAGAAACTGTCCTATCTGGGGGGAGAAGCCTGGTATTAGTGGGAGAGAAGGTCCTATTTCACTAGGAATCCGGGTATTTCTTGGAGAAGATGTGATATATTTGGGAGAAATGTGGCATTTCTGGAAGAAACTGTCCTCTTTTGGGGATAAAAGAGGTATTTGTGGGTGAAAAGGTCCTATTTGAAGGGGGAAAGCTGGTATTTCTTGGAGAAGATGTGATATATTTGGGAGAAATGTGGCATTTCGGGAAGAAACTGTCCTCTTTTGGGCATAAAATAGCCCAAGGGGGTTTGAAGGGGGAACCCTGGTATTTCTTGGAGAAGATGTGATATATTTGGGAGAAATGTGGCATGTCTGGAAGAAGCTGTCCTATTTTGGGGATCAAACAGGTATTTGCGGGTGAAAAGGTCCTATTTGAAGGGGGAAAGCTGGTATTTCTTGGAGAAGATGTGATATGTTTGGGAGAAATGTGGCCTTTCTGGAAGAAAATGTCCAATTTGAGGGGAGAAGGCTCGTAGTTTTCGGTGAGAAGGTCCTATTTCAGGAGGAATCCTGGTATTTCTTGGAGAAGATGTGATATATTTGGGAGAAATGTGGCCTTTCTGGAAGAAAATGTCCAATTTGGGGGGAGAAGGCTGGTAGTTTTGGGTGAGAAGGTCCTATTTCAGGAGGAATCCTGGCATTTCTTGGAGAAGATGTGATATATTTGGGAGAAATGTGGCCTTTCGGGAAGAAACTGTCCTCTTTTGGGGATAAAAGAGGTATTAGTGGTTGAAAAGGTCCTATTTGAAGGGGGAAGCCTGGTATTTCTTGGAGAAGATGTGATATATTTGGGAGAAATGTGGCATTTCTTGAAGAAACTGTCGTATTTTGGGGATAAAACAGGTATTTGTGGGTGAAAAGGTCCTATTTGAAGGGGAAAACCAGGTATTTCTTGGAGAAGATGTGATACATTTGGGAGAAATGTGGCATGTCTGGAAGAAACTGTCCTCTTTTGGGGATAAAAGAGGTATTTCATGGAGATAAGGTCCTATTTGAAGGGGGAAGCCTGGTATTTCTTGGAGAAGATATGATATATTTGGGAGAAATGAGGCATTTCTGGAAGAAAATGTCCAATTTGTGGGGAGAGGGCTGGTAGTTGTGGGTGAGAAGGTCCTATTTCAGGAGGAATCCTGGTATTTCTTGGAGAAGATGTGATATATTTGGGAGAAATGTGGCATTTCTGGCAGAAACTGTCCTCTTTTGGGGATAAAAGAGGTATTTGTGGGTGAAAAGGTCCTATTTGAAGGGGGAAAGCTGGTATTTCTTGGAGAAGATGTGATATATTTGGGAGAAATGTGGCATTTCTGGGAGAAACTGTCCTCTTTTGGGGATAAAAGAGGTATTTGTGGGTGAAAAGGTCCTATTTGAAGGGGGAACCCTGGTATTTCTTGGAGAAGATGTGATCTATTTGGGAGAAATGTGGCCTTTCAGGAAGAAACCGAGCTCTTTTGGGGTAAAAGAGGTATGTGTGGGTGAAAAGGTCCTATTTGAAGGGGGAAAGCAGGTATTTCTTGGAGAAGAGGTGATCTATTTGGGAGAAATGAGGCATTTCTGGAAGAAACTGTCCTCTTTTGGGGATAAAAGAGGTATTTGTGGGTGAAAAGGTCCTATTTGAAGGGGGAAACGTGGTATTTCTTGGAGAAGATATGATATATTTGGGAGAAATGAGGCATTTCTGGAAGAAACTGTCCTATTTTGGGGATAAAAGAGGTATTTGTGGGTGAAAAGTTCCTATTTGAAGGGGGAAACGTGGTATTTCTTGGAGAAGATGTGATATATTTGGGAGAAATCTGGCATTTCTGGAAGAATATGTCCAATTTGAGGGATAAAAGAGGTATTTGTTGGTGAAAATGTCCTATTTTAAGTTGGAAACCTGGTATTTCTTGGAGAAGATGTGATCTATTTGGGAGAAATGTGGCATGTCTGGAAGAAACTGTCCTCTTTTGGGGATAAAAGAGGTATTTGTGGGTGAGAAGGTCCTATTTGAAGGGGGAAACGTGGTATTTCTTGGAGATGATGTGGTATATTTGGGAGAAAAGTGGCATTTCTGGAAGGAACTGTCCTCTTTTTGGGATAAAACAGGTATTTGTGGGTGATAAGGTCCTATTTGTAGGGGGAACCCTGGTATTTCTTGGAGGAGATGTGATATATTTTGGAGAAATGTGGCATGTCTGGAAGAAAATGTCATATTTTGGGGATAAAACAGGTATTTGTGGGTGAAAAGGTCCTATTTGAAGGGGGAAAGCTGGTATTTCTTGGAGAAGAGGTGATATTTTTGGTAGAAATGTGCCATTTCTGGAAGAAACTGTCCTATTTTGGGGATAAAAGAGGTATTTGTGAGTGAAAAGGTCTTATTTGAAGGGGGAAACGTGGTATATCTTGGAGAAGATGTGATATATTTGGGAGAAATGCGGCATGTCTGGAAGAAAATGTCCAATTTGGGGGGAGAAGGCTGGTAGTTTTCGGTGAGAAGGTCCTATTTCAGGAGGAATCCTGGTATTTCTTGGCGAAGATGTGATATATTTGGGAGAAATGTGGCCTTTCGGGAAGAAACTGTCCTCTTTTGGGGATAAAAGAGGTATTAGTGGTAGAAAAGGTCCTATTTGAAGGGGGAAACCTGGTATTTCTTGGAGAAGATGTGATATATTTGGGAGAAATGTGGCATTTCTGGAAGAAAATGTCCTCTTTTGGGGATAAAAGAGGTATTTCATGGAGAAAAGGTTCTAATTCAAGGGGGAAACCTGGTATTTCTTGGAGAAGATGTGATATATTTGGGAGAAATGTGGCATTTCTGGAAGAAAATGTCCTCTTTTGGGGATAAAACAGGTATTTCTGTGTGAAAAGGTCCTATTTGAAGGGGGAAAGCAGGTATTTCTTGGAGAAGATGTGATCTATTTGGGAGAAATGTGGCATGTCTGGAAGAAACTGTCCAATTTGGGGGATAAAAGAGGTATTTGTGGGTGAAAAGGTCCTATTTGAAGGGGGAAAGCTGGTATTTCTTGGAGAAGATGTGATATATTTGGGAGAAATGTGGCATTTCTGGAAGAAACTGTCCTATTTTGGGGATAAAAGAGGTATTTGTGGGTGAAAAGGTCCTATTTGAAGGGGGAAGCCTGGTATTTCTTGGAGAAGATGTGATATATTTGGGAGAAATCGGGCATTTCTGGAAGAAACTGTCCTCTTTTGGGGATAAAAGAGGTATTTGTGGGTGAAAAGGTCCTATTTGAAGGGGGAAACCTGGTATTTCTTGGAGAAGATGTGATATATTTGGGAGAAATGTGGCCTTTCTGGAAGAAACTGTCCTCTTTTGGGGACAAAACAGGTATTTGTGGGTGAAAAGGTCCTTTTGTAGGGGGAAACCTGGTATTTCTTGGAGAAGATGTGATATATTTGGGAGAAATGTGGCATTTCTGGAAGAAACTGTCCTCTTTTGGGGATAAAACAGGTTTTTTTGGGGAAAAGGTCCTATTTGAAGGGGGAAACGTGGTATTTCTTGGAGAAGATGTGATATATTTGGGAGAAATGTGGCCTTTCTGGAAGAAACTGTCCTCTTTAGGGGATAAAACAGGTATTTGTGGGTGAAAAGGTCCTATTTGAAGGGGAAAACCTGGTATTTCTTGGAGAAAATGTGGTATATTTGGGAGAAATGGGGCATTTCTGGAAGAAACTGTCCTCTTTTGGGGATAAAACAGGTATTTGTGGGTGAAAAGGTCCTATTTGAAGGGGGTATCCTGGTATTTCTTGGAGAAGATGTGATATGTTTGGGTGAAATGTGGCATTTCTGGACGTAACTGTTCTATTTTGGGGATAAAAGAGGTATTTGTGGGTGAAAAGGTCCTATTTGAAGGGGGAAACCTGGTATTTCTTGGAGAAGAGGTGATATATTTGGGAGAAATGTGGCATGTCTGGCAGAAACTGTCCTATCTGGGGGGAGAAGCCTGGTATTAGTGGGTGAGAAGGTCCTATTTCACTAGGAATCCTGGTATTTCTTGGAGAAGATGTGATCTATTTGGGAGAAATGTGGCATTTCAGGAAGAAACTGTCCTCTTTTGGGGACAAAACAGGTATTTGTGGGTGAAAAGGTCCTATTTCAAAAAGGAAAGCTGGTATTTCTTGGAGAAGATGTGATATATTTGGGAGAAATCTGGCATTTCTGGAAGAATATGTCCAATTTGAGGGATAAAAGAGGTATTTGTGGGAGAAAAGGTCCTATTTGAAGGGGGAAAGCTGGTATTTCTTGGAGAAGATGTGATATGTTTGGGAGAAATGTGGCCTTTCTGGAAGAAAATGTCCAATTTGGGGGGAGAAGGCTGGTAGTTTTGGGTGAGAAGGTCCTATTTCAGGAGGAATCCTGGTATTTCTTGGAGAAGATGTGATCTATTTGGGAGAAATGTGGCCTTTCTGGTAGAAAATGTCCAATTTGGCGGGAGAAGGCTGGTAGTTTTGGGTGAGAAGGTCCTATTTCAGGAGGAATCCTGGCATTTCTTGGAGAAGATGTGATTTATATGGGAGAAATGTGGCCTTTCGGGAAGAAACTGTCCTCTTTTGGGGATAAAAGAGGTATTTGTGAGTGAAAAGCTCCTATTTGAAGGGGGAAACCTGGTATTTCTTGGAGAAGATGTGATATATTTGGGAGAAATGTGGCATTTCTGGAAGAAACTGTCGTATTTTGGGCATAAAACAGGTATTTGTGGGTGAAAAGGTCCTATTGGAAGGGGGAAACGTGGTATTTCTTGGAGAAGATGTGATATATTTGGGAGAAATGTGGCATTTCAGGAAGAAACTGTCCTCTTTTGGGCATAAAACAGGTATTTGTGGGTGAAAAGGTCCTATTTGAAGGGGAAAACTGGTATTTCTTGGAGAAGATGTGATATATTTGGGAGAAATCTGGCATGTCAGGAAGAAACTGTCCTCTTTTGGGGATAAAAGAGGTATTTCATGGAGAAAAGGTCCTATTTGAAGGGGGAAGCCTGGTATTTCTTGGAGAAGATGTGATATATTTGGGAGAAATGAGGCATTTCTGGAAGAAAATGTCCAATTTGTGGGGAGAGGGCTGGTAGTTGTGGTTGAAAAGGTCCTATTTGAAGGAGGAATCCTGGTAATTCTTGGAGAAGATGTGATATATTTGGGAGAAATGTGGCATTTCTGGAAGAAACTGTCCTATTTTGGGGATAAAAGAGGTATTTGTGGGAGAAAAGGTCCTATTTGAAGGGGGAAAGCTAGTATTTCTTGGAGAAGATGTGATCTATTTGGGAGAAATGTGGCATTTCTGGAAGAAATGGTCCTCTTTTGGGGATAAAACAGGTATTTGTGGGTGAAAAGGTCCTATTTGAAGGGGGAAACCTGGTATTTCTTGGAGAAGATGTGATCTATTTAGGAGAAATATGGCCTTTCTGGAAGAAACCGAGCTCTTTTGGGGTAAAAGAGGTATGTGTGGGTGAAAAGGTCCTATTTGAAGGGGGAAACCTGGTATTTCTTGGAGAAGATGTGATCTATTTGGGAGAAATCTGGCATTTCTGGAAGAAACTGTCCTCTTTTGGGGATAAAAGAGGTATTTGTGGGTGAAAAGTTCCTATTTGAAGGGGGAAACGTGGTATTTCTTGGAGAAGATGTGATATATTTGGGTGATATGTGGCCTTTCTGGAAGAATATGTCCAATTTGAGGGATAAAACAGGTATTTGTTGGTGAAAATGTCCTATTTTAAGTTGGAAACCTGGTATTTCTTGGAGAAGATGTGATATATTTGGGAGAAATGTGGCATGTCTGGAAGAAACTGTCCTCTTTTGGGGATAAAAGAGGTATTTGTGGGTGAAAAGGTCCTATTTGAAGGGGGAAACGTGGTATTTCTTGGAGAAGATGTGGTATATTTGGGAGAAATGTGGCATTTCTGGAAGAAACTGTCCTATTTTGGGGATAAAACAGGTATTTGTGGGTGATAAGGTCCTATTTGAAGGGGGAACCCTGGTATTTCTTGGAGGAGATGTGATATATTTTGGAGAAATGTGGCATGTCTGGAAGAAAATGTCCTATTTTGTGGATCAAAGGGGTATTTGTGGGTGAAAAGGTCCTATTTGAAGGGGGCAAGCTGGTATTTCTTGGAGAAGAGGTGATATATTTGGTAGAAATGTGCCATTTCTGGAAGAAACTGTCCTATTTTGGGGATAAAAGAGGTATTTGTGGGTGAAAACGTTGTATTTGAAGGGGGAAACCTGTTATTTCTTGGAGAAGATGTGATATATTTGGGAGAAATGTGGCATGTCTGGAAGAAAATGTCCAATTTGGGGGGAGAAGGCTTGTAGTTTTCGGTGAGAAGGTCCTATTTCAGGAGGAATCCTGGTATTTCTTGGCGAAGATGTGATATATTTGGGAGAAATGTGGCCTTTCCGGAAGAAACTGTCCTCTTTTGGGGATAAAAGAGGTATTAGTGGTAGAAAAGGTCCTATTTGAAGGGGGAAACCAGGTATTTCTTGGAGAAGATGTGATATATTTGGGAGAAATGAGGCATTTTTGGAAGAAAATGTCCAATTTGTGGGAATAAGGCTGGTAGTTGTGGGTGAGAAGGTCCTATTTCAGGAGGAATCCTGGTATTTCTTGGAGAAGATGTGATATATTTGGGAGAAATGTGGCATTTCTGGAAGAAACTGTCCAATTTGGGGGATAAAAGAGGTATTTGTGGTTGAAAAGGTCCTATTTGAAGGGGGAAAGCTGGTATTTCTTGGAGAAGATGTGATATATTTGGGAGAAATGTGGCCTTTCGGGAAGAAACTGTCCTCTTTTGGGGATAAAACAGGTATGTGTGGGTGAAAAGGTCCTATTTGAAGGGGGAAGCCTGGTATTTCTTGGAGAGGATGTGATATATTTGGGAGAAATGTGGCATTTCTGGAAGAAACTGTCCTCTTTTGGGGATAAAAGAGGTATTTGTGGGTGAAAAGGTCCTATTTGAAGGGGGAAACCTGGTATTTCTTGGAGAAGATGTGATATATTTGGGAGAAATGAGGCATTTCTGGAAGAAAATGTCCAATTTGTGGGGAGAAGGCTGGTACTTGTGGGAGAAAAGGTCCTATTTCAGGAGGAATCCTGGTATTTCTTGGAGAAGAGGTGATATATTTGGGAGAAATGTGGCATTTCTGGAAGAAACTGTCCTATTTTGGGGATAAAAGAGGTATTTGTGGGTGAAAAGGTCCTATTTGAAGGGGGAAACCTGGTATTTCTTGGAGAAGATGTGATATATTTGGGAGAAATGTGGCATTTCTGGCAGAAACTGTCCTCTTTTGGGGATAAAAGAGGTATTTGTGGGTGAAAAGGTCCTATTTGAAGGGGGAAACCTGGTATTTCTTGGAGAAGATGTGATATATTTGGGAGAAATGTGGCATTTCTGGAAGAAAATGTCCTGTTTTGGGGATAAAACAGGTATTTGTGGGTGAAAAGGTCCTTTTGAAGGGGAAAACCTGGTATTTCTTGGAGAAGATGTGATATATTTGGGAGAAATGTGGCATGTCTGGAAGAAACTGTCGTATTTTGGGGATAAAAGAGGTATTTGTGGGTGAAAAGGTCCTATTTGAAGGGGGAAACCTGGTATTTCTTGGAGAAGATGTGATATATTTGGGAGAAATGTGGCATGTCAGGAAGAAAATGTCCTGTTTTGGGGATAAAACAGGTATTTGTGGGTGAAAAGGTCCTATTTGAAGGGGGAAACGTGGTATTTCTTGGAGGAGATGTGATCTATTTGGGAGAAATGTGGCATGTCTGGAAGAAACTGTCCTCTTTTGGGGATAAAACAGGTACTTGTGGGTGAAAAGGTCGTATTTGAAGGGGGAAACCTGGTATTTCTTGGAGAAGATGTGATCTATTTGGGAGAAATGTGGCATGTCTGGAAGAAACTGTCCTATTTTGGGGATACAAGAGGTATTTGTGGGTGAAAAGGTCCTATTTCAAGGAGGAAACGTGGTATTTCTTGGAGAAGATGTGATATGTTTGGGAGAAATGTGGCATTTCTGGCAGAAACTGTCGTATTTTGGGGATAAAAGTGGTATTTGTGGGTGAAAAGGTCCCATTTGAAGGGGGAAACCTGGTATTTCTTGGAGAAGATGTGATATATTTTGGAGAAATGTGGCATTTCTGGAAGAAACTGTCCTCTTTTGGGGATAAAAGAGGTATTTGTGGGTGAAAAGGTCCTATTTGAAGGGGGAAACGTGGTATTTCTTGGAGAAGATGTGATATATTTGGGAGAAATCTGGCATTTCTGGAAGAATATGTCCAATTTGAGGGATAAAACAGGTATTTGTTGGTGAAAAGGTCCTATTAGAAGGGGGAAACCTGGTATTTCTTGGAGAAGATGTGATATATTTGGGAGAAATGTGGCCTTTCTGGAAGAAACTGTCCTATTTTGGGGATAAAAGAGGTATTTGTGGGTGAAAAGGTCCTATTTGAAGGGGGAAACGTGGTATTTCTTGGAGAAGATGTGGTATATTTGGGAGAAATGTGGCATTTCTGGAAGAAACTGTCCTCTTTTGGGGATAAAACAGGTATTTGTGGGTGATAAGGTCCTATTTGAAGGGGGTATCCTGGTATTTCTTGGAGAAGATGTGATATGTTTGGGTGAAATGTGGCATTTCTGGACGTAACTGTTCTATTTTGGGGATAAAAGAGGTATTTGTAGGTGAAAATGACCTATTTGAAGGGGGAAAGCTGGTATTTCTTGGAGAAGATTTGATATATTTGGGTGATATGTGGCCTTTCTGGAAGAAAATGTCCTATTTGGGGGGAGAAGTTTGGTATTTGTGGGAGAAAAGGTCCTATTTCAGGAGGAATCCTGGTATTTCTTGGAGGAGATGTGATCTATTTGGGAGAAATGTGGCATGTCAGGAAGAAAATGTCCTGTTTTGGGGATAAAACAGGTATTTGTGGGTGAAAATGTCCTATTTGAAGGGGGAAACGTGGTATTTCTTGGAGGAGATGTGATCTATTTGGGAGAAATGTGGCATGTCTGGAAGAAACTGTCCTCTTTTGGGGATAAAACAGGAACTTGTGGGTGAAAAGGTCGTATTTGAAGGGGGAAACCTGGTATTTCTTGGAGAAGATGTGATCTATTTGGGAGAAATGTGGCATGTCTGGAAGAAACTGTCCTATTTTGGGGATACAAGAGGTATTTGTGGGTGAAAAGGTCCTATTTGAAGGGGGAATCCTGGTATTTCTTGGAGAAGATGTGATATATTTGGGAGAAATGAGGCATTTCTGGAAGAAAATGTCCAATTTGTGGGGAGAAGGCTGGTAGTTGTGGGTGAGAAGGTCCTATTTCAGGAGGAATCCTGGTATTTCTTGGAGAAGAGGTGATATATTTGGGAGAAATGTGGCATTTCTGGAAGAAACTGTCCTCTTTTGGGGATAAAAGAGGTATTTGTGGGTGAAAAGGTCCTATTTGAAGGGGGAAACCTGTTATTTCTTGGAGAAGATGTGCTATACTTGGGAGAAATGTGGCATGTCTGGAATAAACTGTCCTCTTTTGGGGATAAAAGAGGTATTAGTGGTAGAAAAGGTCCTATTTGAAGGGGGAAACGTGGTATTTCTTGGAGAAGATGTGATATATTTGGGAGAAATGTGGCCTTTCTGGAAGAAACTGTCCTCTTTTGGGGACAAAACAGGTATTTGTGGGTGAAAAGGTCCTTTTGAAGGGGGAAACCTGGTATTTCTTGGAGAAGATGTGATATATTTGGGAGAAATGTGGCCTTTCTGGAAGAAACTGTCCTACTTTGGGGATAGAACAGGTATTTGTGGGTGAAAAGTTCCTATTTGAAGGGGGAAACGTGGTATTTCTTGAAGAAGATGTGGTATATTTGGGAGAAATGTGGCATTTCTGGAAGAAACTGTCCTCTTTTGGGGATAAAAGAGGTATTTGTGGGTGAAAAGGTCCTATTTGAAGGGGGAACCATGGTATTTCTTGGAGAAGATGTGATATATTTGGGAGAAATGTGGCATGTCTGGAAGAATCTGTCCTATTTTGGGGATCAAACAGGTATTTGCGGGTGAAAAGGTCCTATTTGAAGGGGGAAAGCTGGTATTTCTTGGAGAAGATGTGATCTATTTGGGAGAAATGTGGCCTTTCTGGAAGAAAATGTCGAATTTGGGGGGAGAAGGCTGGTAGTTTTGGGTGAGAAAGTCCTATTTCAGGAGGAATCCTGGAATTTCTTGGAGAAGATATGATATATTTGGGAGAAATGTGGCATTTCTGGAAGAAAATGTCCAATTTGGGGGGAGAAGGCTGTTAGTTTTGGGTGAGAAGGTCCTATTTCAGGAGGAATCCTGGCATTTCTTGAAGAAGATGTGATATATTTGGGAAAAATGTGGCCTTTCGGGAAGAAACTGTCCTCTTTTGGGGATAAAAGAGGTATTAGTGGTTGAAAAGGTCCTATTTGAAGGGGGAAACGTGGTATTTCTTGAAGAAGATGTGATATATTTGGGAGAAATGTGGCATTTCTGGAAGAAACTGTCGTATTTTGGGCATAAAACAGGTATTTGTAAGTGAAAAGGTCCTATTTGCAGGGGGAAACCTGGTATTTCTTGGAGAAGATGTGATATATTTGGGAGAAATGTGGCATTCCTGGAAGAAACTGTCGTATTTTGGGGATAAAACAGGTATTTGTGGGTGAAAAGGTCCTATTTGAAGGGGAAAACCTGGTATTTCTTGGAGAAGATGTGATATATTTGGGAGAAATGTGGCATGTCTGGAAGAAACTGTCCTCTTTTGGGGATAAAAGAGGTATTTCATGGAGAAAAGGTCCTATTTGAAGGGGGAAGCCTGGTATTTCTTGGAGAAGATGTGATATATTTGGGAGAAATGTGGCATTTCTGGAAGAAACTGTCCTATTTTGGGGATAAAAGAGGTATTTGTGGGTGAAAAGGTCCTATTTGAAGGGGGAAAGCTAGTATTTCTTGGAGAAGATGTGATCTATTTGGGAGAAATGTGGCATTTCTGGGAGAAATTATCCTCTTTTGGGGATAAAAGAGGTATTTGTGGGTGAAAAGGTCCTATTTGAAGGGGGAAACCTGGCATTTCTTGGAGAAGAGGTGATATATTTGGGAGAAATGTGGCCTTTCTGGAAGAAACCGAGCTCTTTTGGGGTAAAAGAGGTATGTGTGGGTGAAAAGGTCCTATTTGAAGGGGGAAACGTGGTATTTCTTGGAGAAGATGTGATATATTTGGGAGAAATCTGGCATTTCTGGAAGAAACTGTCCTCTTTTGGGGATAAAACAGGTATTGTGGGTGAAAAGGTCCTATTTGAAGGGGGAAACGTGGTATTTCTTGGAGAAGATATGATATATTTGGGTGAAATGTGGCCTTTCTGGAAGAAACTGTCCTCTTTTGGGGATAAAAGAGGTATTTGTGGGTGAAAAGTTCCTATTTGAAGGGGGAAACGTGGTATTTCTTGGAGAAGATGTGATATATTTGGGAGAAATCTGGCATTTCTGGAAGAATATGTCCAATTTGAGGGATAAAACAGTTATTTGTTGGTGAAAATGTCCTATTTTAAGTTGGAAACCTGGTATTTCTTGGAGAAGATGTGATATATTTGGGAGAAATGTGGCATGTCTGGAAGAAACTGTCCTCTTTTGGGGATAAACGAGGTATTTGTGGGTGAAAAGGTCCTATTTGAAGGGGGAAACCTGGTATTTCTTGGAGAAGATGTGGTATATTTGGGAGAAATGTGGCATTTCTGGAAGAAACTGTCCTCTTTTGGGGATAAAACAGGTATTTGTGGGTGATAAGGTCCTATTTGAAGGGGAAACCCTGGTATTTCTTGGAGGAGATGTGATATATTTCGGAGAAATGTGGCATGACTGGAAGAAAATGTCCTATTTTGGGGATCAAAGGTGTATTTGTGGGTGAAAAGGTCCTATTTGAAGGGGGAAACGTGGTATTTCTTGGAGAAGAGGTGATATATTTGGTAGAAATGTGCCATTTCTGGAAGAAACTGTCCTATTTTGGGGATAAATGAGGTATTTGTGGGTGAAAAAGTTGTATTTGAAGGGGGAAACCTGTTATTTCTTGGAGAAGCTGTGATATATTTGGGAGAAATGTGGCATTTCTGGAAGAAAATGTCCAATTTGTGGGGAGATGGCTGGTAGTTTTCGGTGAGAAGGTCCTATTTCAGGAGGAATCCTGGTATTTCTTGGCGAAGATGTGATATATTTGGGAGAAATGTGGCCTTTCCGGAAGAAACTGTCCTCTTTTGGGGATAAAAGAGGTATTAGTGGTAGAAAAGGTCCTATTTGAAGGGGGAAACCTGGTATTTCTTGGAGAAGATGTGATATATTTGGGAGAAATGTGGCATTTCTGGAAGAAAATGTCCTATTTGGGGGGATAAAAGAGGTATTTCATGGAGAAACGGTCCTAATTCAAGGGGGAAACCTGGTATTTCTTGGAGAAGATGTGATATATTTGGGATAAATGTGGCATTTCTGGAAGAAACTGTCGTATTTTGGGGATAAAACAGGTATTTCTGTGTGAAAAGGTCTTATTTGAAGGGGGAAAGCTGGTATTTCTTGGAGAAGATGTGATATATTTGGGAGAAATGTGGCCTTTCTGGAAGAAAATGTCCTCTTTTGGGGATAAAAGTGGTATTTGTGGGTGAGAAGGTCCTATTTGAAGGCGGAAACCTGGTATTTCTTGGAGAAGATGTGATATATTTGGGAGAAATGAGGCATTTCTGGAAGAAAATGTCCAATTTGTGGGAATAAGGCTGGTAGTTGTGGGTGAGAAGGTCCTATTTCAGGAGGAATCCTGGCATTTCTTGAAGAAGATGTGATATATTTGGGAAAAATGTGGCCTTTCGGGAAGAAACTGTCCAATTTGGGGGATAAAAGAGGTATTTGTGGGTGATAAGGTCCTATTTGAAGGGGGAAAGCTGGTATTTCTTGGAGAAGATGTGATATATTTGGGAGAAATGTGGCCTTTCTGGAAGAATCTGTCCTCTTTTGGGGATAAAAGAGGTATTTGTGGGTGAAAAGGTCCTATTTGAAGGGGGAAACCTGGTATTTCTTGGAGAAGATGTGATATATTTGGGAGAAATGTGGCATTTCTGGAAGAAACTGTCCTCTTTTGGGGATAAAAGAGGTATTTGTGGGTGAAAAGGTCCTATTTGAAGGGGGAAACCTGGTATTTCTTGGATAAGATGTGATCTATTTGGGAGAAATGAGGCATTTCTGGAAGAAACTGTCCAATTTGTGGGGAGAAGGTTGGTACTTGTGGGAGAAAAGGTCCTATTTCAGGAGGAATCCTGGTATTTCTTGGAGAAGAGGTGATATATTTGGGAGAAATGTGGCATTTCTGGAAGAAACTGTCCTATTTTGGGGATAAAAGAGGTATTTGTGGGTGAAAAGGTCCTATTTGAAGGGGGAAAGCTGGTATTTCTTGGAGAAGATGTGATATATTTTGGAGAAATGTGGCCTTTCTGGAAGAAACTGTCCTCTTTTGGGGATAAAAGAGGTATTTGTGGGTGAAAAGGTCCTATTTGAAGGGGGAACCCTGGTATTTCTTGAAGGAGATGTGATATATTTGGGAGAAATGTGGCATTTCTGGAAGAAAATGTCCTCTTTTGGGGATAAAAGAGGTATTTGTGGGTTAAAATGTCCTATTTCCAGGGGGAAACCTGGTATTTCTTGGAGAAGATGTGATATATTTGGGAGAAATGTGGCATTTCTGGAAGAAACTGTCCTCTTTTGGGGATAAAAGAGGTATTTGTGGGTGAAAAGGTCCTATTTGAAGGGGGAAACCTGGTATTTCTTGGAGAAGATGTGATATATTTGGGAGAAATGTGGCATGTCAGGAAGAAAATGTCCTGTTTTGGGGATAAAACAGGTATTTGTGGGTGAAAATGTCCTATTTGAAGGGGGAAACGTGGTATTTCTTGGAGGAGATGTGATCTATTTGGGAGAAATGTGGCATGTCAGGAAGAAACTGTCCTCTTTTGGGGATAAAACAGGTACTTGTGGGTGAAAAGGTCGTATTTGAAGGGGGAAACCTGGTATTTCTTGGAGAAGATGTGATCTATTTGGGAGAAATGTGGCATGTCTGGAAGAAACTGTCCTATTTTGGGGATACAAGAGGTATTTGTGGGTGAAAAGGTCCTATTTCAAGGAGGAAACGTGGTATTTCTTGGAGAAGATGTGATATGTTTGGGAGAAATGTGGCATTTCTGGCAGAAACTGTCGTATTTTGGGGATAAAAGTGGTATTTGTGGGTGAAAAGGTCCTATTTGAAGGGGGAAACCTGGTATTTCTTAGAGAAGATATGATATATTTGGGAGAAATGTGGCATTTCTTGAAGAAACTGTCCTCTTTTGGGGATAAAAGAGGTATTTGTGGGTGAAAATGTCCTATTTGAAGGGGGAAACGTGGTATTTCTTGGAGAAGATGTGATATATTTGGGAGAAATGAGGCATTTCTGGAAGAATATGTCCAATTTGAGGGATAAAACAGGTATTTGTGGGTGAAAAGGTCCTATTTGAAGGGGGAAACCTGGTATTTCTTGGAGAAGATGTGATATATTTGGGAGAAATGTGGCCTTTCTGGAAGAAACTGTCCTCTTTTGGGGATAAAACAGGTATTTGTGGGTGAAAAGGTCCTATTTGAAGGGGGAAACGTGGTATTTCTTGGAGAAGATGTGGTATATTTGGGAGAAATGTGGCATTTCTGGAAGAAACTGTCCTCTTTTGGGGATAAAACAGGTATTTGTGGGTGATAAGGTCCTATTTGAAGGGGGTATCCTGGTATTTCATGGAGAAGATGTGATATGTTTGGGTGAAATGTGGCATTTCTGGACGTAACTGTTCTATTTTGGGGATAAAAGAGGTATTTGTAGGTGAAAAGGACCTATTTGACGGGGGAAAGCTGGTATTTCTTGGAGAAGATGCGATCTATTTGGGTGATATGTGGCCTTTCTGGAAGAAAATGTCCTATTTGGGGGGAGAAGGCTGGTATTTGTGGGAGAAAAGGTCCTATTTCAGGAGGAATCCTGGTATTTCTTGGAGGAGATGTGATCTATTTGGGAGAAATGTGGCATTTCTGGCAGAAACTGTCCGATTTTGGGGATAAAGAGGTATTTGTGGGTGAAAAGGTCCTATTTGAAGGGGGAAAGCTGGTATTTCTTGGAGAAGATGTGATATATTTGGGAGAAATGTGGCATTTCGGGAAGAAACTGTCGTATTTTGGGGATAAAAGAGGTATTTGTGGGTGAAAAGGTCCTATTTGAAGGGGGAAACCTGGTATTTCTTGGAGAAGATGTGATATATTTGGGAGAAATGAGGCATTTCTGGAAGAAAATGTCCAATTTGTGGGGAGAAGGCTGGTAGTTGTGGGTGAGAAGGTCCTATTTCAGGAGGAATCCTGGTATTTCTTGGAGAAGATGTGATATATTTGGGAGAAATGTGGCCTTTCCGGAAGAAACTGTCCTCTTTTGGGGATAAAAGAGGTATTAGTGGTTGAAAAGGTCCTATTTGAAGGGGGAAAGCTGGTATTTCTCGGAGAAGATGTGATATATTTGGGAGAAATGTGGCATGTCTGGAAGAAACTGTCGTATTTTGGGCATAAAAGAGGTATTTGTGGTTGAAAAGGTCCTATTTGAAGGGGGAAAGCTGGTATTTCTTGGAGAAGATGTGATATATTTTGGAGAAATGTGGCATTTCTGGAAGAAACTGTCCTCTTTTGGGGATAAAACAGGTATTTGTGGGTGAAAAGGTCCTATTTGAAGGGGGAAACCTGGTATTTCTTGGAGAAGATGTGATATATTTGGGAGAAATGAGGCATTTCTGGAAGAAAATGTCCAATTTGTGGGGAGAAGGCTGGTAGTTGTGGGTGAGAAGGTCCTATTTCAGGAGGAATCCTGGTATTTCTTGGAGAAGATGTGATATATTTGGGAGAAATGTGGCATGTCTGGAAGAAACTGTCCTCTTTTGGGGATAAAAGAGGTATTTGTGGGTGAAAAGGTCCTATTTGAAGGGGGAATGCTGGTAGTTCTTGCAGGAGATGTGATCTATTTGGGAGAAATGTGGCATTTCTTGAAGAAACTGTCCTCTTTTGGGGATAAAAGAGGTATTTGTGGGTGAAAAGGTCCTATTTGAAGGGGGAACCCTGGTATTTCTTGAAGGAGATGTGATATATTTGGGAGAAATGTGGCATGTCTGGAAGAAACTGTCGTATTTTGGGGATAAAAGAGGTATTTGTGGGTGAAAAGGTCCTATTTGAAGGGGGAAACCTGGTATTTCTTGGAGAAGATGTGTTATATTTGGGAGAAATGAGGCATTTCTGGAAGAAAATGTCCAGTTTAGGGGATAAAAGAGGTATTTGTGGGTGAAAAGGTCCTATTTGAAGGGGGAAACGTGGTATTTCTTGGAGAAGATGTGATATATTTGGGAGAAATGTGGCATTTCTGGAAGAAACTGTCCTCTTTTGGGGATAAAACAGGTATTTGTAAGTGAAAAGGTCCTATTTCCAGGGGGAAACCTGGTATTTCTTGGAGAAGATGTGATATATTTGGGAGAAATGTGGCATTCCTGGAAGAAACTGTCGTATTTTGGGGATAAAACAGGTATTTGTGGGTGAAAAGGTCCTATTTGAAGGGGAAAACCTGGTATTTCTTGGAGAAGATGTGATATATTTGGGAGAAATGTGGCATGTCTGGAAGAAACTGTCCTCTTTTGGGGATAAAAGAGGTATTTCATGGAGAAAAGGTCCTATTTGAAGGGGGAAGCCTGGTATTTCTTGGAGAAGATGTGATATATTTGGGAGAAATGAGGCATTTCTGGAAGAAAATGTCCAATTTGTGGGGAGAGGACTGGTAGTTGTGGGTGAGAAGGTCCTATTTCAGGAGGAATCCTGGTATTTCTTGGAGAAGATGTGATATATTTGGGAGAAATGTGGCATTTCTGGAAGAAACTGTCCTATTTTGGGGATAAAAGAGGTATTTGTGGGTGAAAAGGTCCTATTTGAAGGGGGAAAGCTAGTCTTTCTTGGAGAAGATGTGATCTATTTGGGAGAAATGTGGCATTTCTGGGAGAAATGGTCCTCTTTTGGGGATAAAAGAGGTATTTGTGGGTGTAAAGGTCCTATTTGAAGGGGGAAACCTGGTATTTCTTGGAGAAGATGTGATATATTTGGGAGAAATGTGGCCTTTCTGGAAGAAACCGAGCTCTTTTGGGGTAAAAGAGGTATGTGTGGGTGAAAAGGTCCTATTTGAAGGGGGAAACCTGGTATTTCTTGGAGAAGATGTGATCTATTTGGGAGAAATCTGGCCTTTCTGGAAGAAACTGTCCTCTTTTGGGGATAAAACAGGTATTGTGGGTGAAAAGGTCCTATTTGAAGGGGGAAACGTGGTATTTCTTGGAGAAGATGTGATATATTTGGGTGAAATGTGGCCTTTCTGGAAGAAACTGTCCTCTTTTGGGGATAAAAGAGGTATTTGTGGGTGAAAAGTTCCTATTTGAAGGGGGAAACGTGGTATTTCTTGGAGAAGATGTGATCTATTTGGGAGAAATCTGGCATTTCTGGAAGAATATGTCCAATTTGAGGGATAAAACAGGTATTTGTTGGTGAAAATGTCCTATTTTAAGTTGGAAACCTGGTATTTCTTGGAGAAGATGTGATATATTTGGGAGAAATGTGGCATGTCTGGAAGAAACTGTCCTCTTTTGGGGATAAACGAGGTATTTGTGGGTGAAAAGGTCCTATTTGAAGGGGGAAACGTGGTATTTCTTGGAGAAGATGTGGTATATTTGGGAGAAATGTGGCATTTCTGGAAGAAACTGTCCTCTTTTGGGGATAAAACAGGTATTTGTGGGTGATAAGGTCCTATTTGAAGGGGAAACCCTGGTATTTCTTGGAGGAGATGTGATATATTTTGGAGAAATGTGGCATGTCTGGAAGAAAATGTCCTATTTTGGGGATCAAAGGTGTATTTGTGGGTGAAAAGGTCCTATTTGAAGGGGGAACCCTGGTATTTCTTGAAGGAGATGTGATATATTTGGCAGAAATGTGGCATGTCTGGAAGAAACTGTCGTATTTTGGGGATAAAAGAGGTATTTGTGGGTGAAAAGGTCCTATTTGAAGGGGGAAACCTGGTATTTCTTGGAGAAGATGTGATATATTTGGGAGAAATGAGGCATTTCTGGAAGAAAATGTCCAGTTTAGGGGATAAAAGAGGTATTTGTGGGTGAAAAGGTCCTATTTCAAGGGGGAAACCTGGTATTTCTTGGAGAAGATGTGATCTATTTGGGAGAAATGTGGCATTTCTGGAAGAAACTGTCCTCTTTTGGGGATAAAACAGGTATTTGTAAGTGAAAAGGTCCTATTTCCAGGGGGAAACCTGGTATTTCTTGGAGAAGATGTGATATATTTGGGAGAAATGTGGCATTCCTGGAAGAAACTGTCGTATTTTGGGGATAAAACAGGTATTTGTGGGTGAAAAGGTCCTATTTGAAGGGGAAAACCTGGTATTTCTTGGAGAAGATGTGATATATTTGGGAGAAATGTGGCATGTCTGGAAGAAACTGTCCTCTTTTGGGGATAAAACAGGTATTTGTGGGTGAAAAGGTCCTATTTGAAGGGGGAAGCCTGGTATTTCTTGGAGAAGATGTGATATATTTGGGAGAAATGAGGCATTTCTGGAAGAAAATGTCCAATTTGTGGGGAGAGGGCTGGTAGTTGTGGGTGAGAAGGTCCTATTTCAGGAGGAATCCTGGTATTTCTTGGAGAAGATGTGATATATTTGGGAGAAATGTGGCATTTCTGGAAGAAACTGTCCTATTTTGGGGATAAAAGAGGTATTTGTGGGTGAAAAGGTCCTATTTGAAGGGGGAAAGCTAGTATTTCTTGGAGAAGATGTGATCTATTTGGGAGAAATGTGGCATTTCTGGGAGAAACTGTCCTCTTTTGGGGATAAAAGAGGTATTAGTGGTTGAAAAGGTCCTATTTGAAGGGGGAAACCTGGCATTTCTTGGAGAAGATGTGATATATTTGGGAGAAATGTGGCCTTTCTGGAAGAAACCGAGCTCTTTTGGGGTAAAAGAGGTATGTGTGGGTGAAAAGGTCCTATTTGAAGGGGGAAACCTGGTATTTCTTGGAGAAGATGTGATCTATTTGGGAGAAATCTGGCCTTTCTGGAAGAAACTGTCCTCTTTTGGGGATAAAACAGGTATTGTGGGTGAAAAGGTCCTATTTGAAGGGGGAAACGTGGTATTTCTTGGAGAAGATGTGATATATTTGGGTGAAATGTGGCCTTTCTGGAAGAAACTGTCCTCTTTTGGGGATAAAAGAGGTATTTGTGGGTGAAAAGTTCCTATTTGAAGGGGGAAACGTGGTATTTCTTGGAGAAGATGTGATCTATTTGGGAGAAATGTGGCATTTCTGGAAGAATATGTCCAATTTGAGGGATAAAACAGGTATTTGTTGGTGAAAATGTCCTATTTTAAGTTGGAAACCTGGTATTTCTTGGAGAAGATGTGATATATTTGGGAGAAATGTGGCATGTCTGGAAGAAACTGTCCTCTTTTGGGGATAAACGAGGTATTTGTGGGTGAAAAGGTCCTATTTGAAGGGGGAAACGTGGTATTTCTTGGAGAAGATGTGGTATATTAGGGAGAAATGTGGCATTTCTGGAAGAAACTGTCCTCTTTTGGGGATAAAACAGGTATTTGTGGGTGATAAGGTCCTATTTGAAGGGGAAACCCTGGTATTTCTTGGAGGAGATGTGATATATTTTGGAGAAATGTGGCATGTCTGGAAGAAAATGTCCTATTTTGGGGATCAAAGGTGTATTTGTGGGTGAAAAGGTCCTATTTGAAGGGGGAAACGTGGTATTTCTTGGAGAAGAGGTGATATATTTGGTAGAAATGTGCCATTTCTGGAAGAAACTGTCCTCTTTTGGGGATAAAATAGGTATTTGTGGGTGAAAACGTTGTATTTGAAGGGGGAAACCTGTTATTTCTTGGAGAAGATGTGATATATTTGGGAGAAATGTGGCCTTTCTGGAAGAAAATGTCCAATTTGGGGGGAGAAGGCTGGTAGTTTTCGGTGAGAAGGTCCTATTTCAGGAGGAATCCTGGTATTTCTTGGCGAAGATGTGATATATTTGGGAGAAATGTGGCCTTTCCGGAAGAAACTGTCCTCTTTTGGGGATAAAAGAGGTATTTCATGGAGAAACGGTCCTAATTCAAGGGGGAAACCTGGTATTTCTTGGAGAAGATGTGATATATTTGGGAGAAATGTGGCATTTCTGGAAGAAACTGTCGTATTTTGGGGATAAAACAGGTATTTCTGTGTGAAAAGGTCCTATTTGAAGGGGGAAACCTGGTATTTCTTGGAGAAGATGTGATATATTTGGGAGAAATGTGGCATTTCTGGAAGAAACTGTCCTCTTTTGGGGATAAAAGAGGTATTTGTGGGTGAGAAGGTCCTATTTGAAGGGGGAAACCTGGTATTTCTTGGAGAAGATGTGATATATTTGGGAGAAATGTGGCATGTCTGGAAGAAACTGTCCTCTTTTGGGGATAAAACAGGTATTTGTGGGAGAAAAGGTCCTATCTGAAGGGGGAAACCTGGTATTTCCTGGAGAAGATGTGATCTATTTGGGAGAAATGTGGCCTTTCTGGAAGAAAATGTCCAATTTGGTGGGAGAAGGCTGGTAGTTTTGGGTGAGAAGGTCCTATTTCAGGAGGAATCCTGGTATTTCTTGGAGAAGATGTGATCTATTTGGGAGAAATGTTTCATTTCTGGAAGAAAATGTCCAATTTGGGGGGAGAAGGCTGGTAGTTTTGGGTGAGAAGGTCCTATTTCAGGAGGAATCCTGGTATTTCTTGGAGAAGATGTGATATATTTGGGAGAAATGTGGCCTTTCCGGAAGAAACTGTCCTCTTTTGGGGATAAAAGAGGTATTAGTGGTTGAAAAGGTCCTATTTGAAGGGGGAAAGCTGGTATTTCTCGGAGAAGATGTGATCTATTTGGGAGAAATGTGGCATGTCTGGACGAAACTGTCCAATTTTGGGCATAAAAGAGGTATTTGTGGGTGAAAAGGTCCTATTTGAAGGGGGAACCCTGGTATTTCTTGGAGAAGATGTGATATATTTGGGAGAAATGTGGCATGTCTGGAAGAAACTGTCCTCTTTTGGGGATAAAAGAGGTATTTGTGGGTGATAAGGTCCTATTTGAAGGGGGAAACCTGGTATTTCTTGGAGAAGATGTGATATATTTGGGAGAAATGAGGCATTTCTGGAAGAAAATGTCCAGTTTAGGGGATAAAAGAGGTATTTGTGGGTGAAAAGGTCCTATTTGAAGGGGGAAACGTGGTATTTCTTGGAGAAGATGTGATATATTTGGGAGAAATGTGGCATTTCTGGAAGAAACTGTCCTATTTTGGGGATAAAACAGGTATTTGTGGGTGAAAAGGTCCTATTTGAAGGGGGAACCCTGGTATTTCTTGGAGAAGATGTCATCTATTTGGGAGAAATGTGGCATGTCTGGAAGAAACTGTCCTCTTTGGGGATAAAAGAGGTATGTGTGTGTGAAAAGGTCCTATTTCCAGGGGAAAACCTGGTATTTCTTGGAGAAGATGTGATATATTTGGGAGAAATGTGGCATGTCTGGAAGAAAATGTCCTATTTGGGGGGAGAAGGCTGGTAGTTGTGGGAGAAAAGGTCCTATTTCAGGAGGAATCCTGGTATTTCTTGGAGGAGATGTGATATATTTGGGAGAAATGTGGCCTTTCTGGAAGAAACTGTCCTCTTTTGGGGATAAAAGAGGTATTTTTGGGTGAAAAGGTCCTATTTGAAGGGGGAAAGCTGGTATTTCTTGGAGAAGATGTGATCTATTTGGGAGAAATGTGGCATGTCTGGAAGAAACAGTCCTCTTTTGGGGATCAAACAGGTATTTGTGGGTGAAAAGGTCCTATTTGAAGGGGGAAACCTGGTATTTCTTGGAGAAGATGTGATGAATTTGGGAGAAATGTGGCATTTCTGGAAGAAAATGTCCTATTTGGGGGGAGAAGGCTGGTAGTTGTGGGAGAAAAGGTCCTATTTCAGGAGGAATCCTGGTATTTCTTGGAGGAGATGTGATATGTTTGGGAGAAATGTGGCCTTTCTGGAAGAAACTGTCCTATTTTGGGGATAAAAGAGGTATTTGTGGGTGAAAAGGTCCTATTTGAAGGGGGAAACCTGGTATTTCTTGGAGAAGATGTGATCTATTTGGGAGAAATGTGGCATGTCTGGAAGAAACTGTCTTCTTTTGGGGTCAAAACAGGTATTTGTGGGAGAAAAGGTCCTATTTGAAGGGGGAAACGTGGTATTTTTTGGAGAAGATGTGATCTACTTGGGAGAAATGTGGCATTTCTGGAAGAAACTGTCCTATTTTGGGGATAAAAGAGGTATTTGTGGGTGAAAAGGTCCTATTTGAAGGGGGAAACCTGGTATTTCTTGGAGAAGATGTGATATATTTGGGAGAAATGTGGCATTTCTGGAAGAAAGTGTCCTGTTTTGGGGATAAAACAGGTATTTGTGTTAGAAAAGGTCCTATTTGAAGGGGGAAAGCTGGTATTTCATGGAGAAGATGTGATATATTTGGGAGAAATGTGGCCTTTCTGGAAGAAACTGTCCTCTTTTGGGGATAAAACAGGTATTTGTGGGTGAAAAGGTCCTATTTGAAGGGGGAAACCTGGTATTTCTTGGAGAAGATGTGATATATTTGGGAGAAATCTGGCGTTTCTGGAAGAAACTGTCATATTTGGGGGGAGAAGCCTGCTATTAGTGGGTGAAAAGGTCCTATTTGAAGGGGGAAAGCTGGTATTTCTTGGAGAAGATGTGATATATTTGGGAGAAATGTGGCATTTCTGGAAGAAACTGTCCTCTTATGGGGATATAACAGGTATTTGTGGGTGAAAAGGTCCTATTTGAAGGGGAAAACTGGTATTTCTTGGAGAAGATGTGATATGTTTGGGAGAAATGTGGCATGTCTGGAAGAAACTGTCCTATTTGGGGGATAAAAGAGGTATTTGTGGGAGAAAAGGTCCTATTTGAAGGGGGAAACGTGGTATTTCTTGGAGGAGATGTGATCTATTTGGGAGAAATGTGGCCTATCTGAAGAAAATGTCCAATTTGGGGCGAGAAGGCTTGTAGTTTTGGGTGAGAAGGTCCTATTTCAGGAGGAATCCTGGTATTTCTTGGAGAAGATGTGATGTGTTTGGGAGAAATGTGGCATTTCTGGAAGAAAATGTCCAATTTGGGGGGAGAAGGCTGGTAGTTTTGGGTGAGAAGGTCCTATTTCTGGAGGAATCCTGGTATTTCTTGGAGAAGATGTGATCTATTTGGGAGAAATGTGGCCTTTCTGGAAGAAAATGTCCAATTTGGGGGGAGAAGGCCGGTAGTTTTGGGTGAGAAGGTCCTATTTCCGGGGGAAAACCTGGTATTTCTTGGAGAAGATGTGATGTATTTGGGAGAAATGTGGCATTTCTGGAAGAAACTGTCCTCTTTTGGGGATAAAAGAGGTAATAGTGGTAGAAAAGGTCCTATTTGAAGGGGGAAACGTGGTATTTCTTGAAGAAGATGTGGTATATTTGGGAGAAATGTGGCATTTCTGGAAGAAACTGTCCTCTTTTGGGGATAAAAGAGGTATTTCATGGAGAAAAGGTCCTATTTGAAGGGGGAAACGTGGTATTTCTTGGAGGAGTTATGATATATTTGGGAGAAATGTGGCATTTCTGGAAGAAACTGTCCTCTTTTGGGGATAAAAGAGGTATTTGTGGGTGAAAAGGTCCTATTTGAAGGGGGAAAGCTGGTATTTCGTGGAGAAGATGTGATATGTTTGGCAGAAATGTGGCATTTCTGGAAGAAACTGTCGTATTTTGGGGATCAAAGAGGTATTTGTGGGTGAAAAGGTCCTATTTGAAGGGGGAAACCTGGTATTTCTTGGAGAAGATGTGATATATTTGGGAGAAATGTGGCATGTCTGGAAGAAACTGTCCTCTTTTGGGGATAAAAGAGGTATTTGTGGGAGAAAAGGTCCTATTTGAAGGGGGAAAGCTGGTATTTCTTGAAGGAGATGTGATATATTTGAGAGAAATGTGGCATGTCTGGAAGAAACTGTCCTATTTTGGGGATAAAAGAGGTATTAGTGGTTGAAAAGGTCCTATTTGAAGGGGGAAACCTGGTATTTCTTGGAGAAGGTGTGATATATTTGGGAGAAATTTGGCATTTCTGGAAGAAACTGTCCTATTTGGTGGGAGAAGCCTGCTATTAGTGGGTGAAAAGGTCCTATCTGAAGGGGGAAACCTGGTATTTCTTGGAGAAGATGTGATATATTTGGGAGAAATGTGGCATTTCTGGAAGAAACTGTCCTATTTTGGGGATAAAAGAGGTATTAGTGGTTGAAAAGTTCCTATTTGAAGGGGGAAACCTGGTATTTCTTGGAGAAGGTGTGATATATTTGGGAGAAATTTGGCATTTCTGGAAGAAACTGTCCTATTTGGTGGGAGAAGCCTGCTATTAGTGGGTGAAAAGGTCCTATCTGAAGGGGGAAACCTGGTATTTCTTGGAGAAGATGTGATATATTTGGGAGAAAAGTGGCATGTCTGGAAGAAACTGTCCTCTTTTGGGATAAAAGAGGTATTTGTGGGTGAAAAGGTCCTATTTCGAGGGGGAAAGCCGGTATTTCTTGGAGAAGATGTGATATATTTGGGAGAAATCTGGCATTCCTGGAATTCCCCTTCAAATAGGACCTTTTCAACCACTAATACCTCTTTTATCCCCAAAAGAGGACAGTTTCTTCCAGAAATGCCACATTTCTCCCAAATAGATCACTTCTTCTCCAAGAAATACCAGGATTCCTCCTGAAATAGGACCTTCTCACCCAAAACTACCAGTCTTCTCCCCCCAAATTGGACATTTTCTTCCAGAAATGCCAGATTTCTCCCAAATAGAACACATCTTCTCCAAGAAATACCAGCTTACCCCCGTCAAGTAGGACCTTTTCTCCCACAAATACCTGTTTTATCCCTCAAATTGGACATATTCTTCAAGAAATGCCAAATTTCTCCCAAATATATCACATCTTCTCCAAGAAATACCACGTTTCCTCCTTCAAATAGGACCTTTTCACCCACAAATACCTGTTTTATCCCCAAAAGAGGACAGTTTCTTCCAGAAATGCCACATTTCTCCCAAATAGATCACATCTTCTCCAAGAAATAACAGGTTTCCCCCTTCAAATACAACGTTTTCACCCACAAATACCTGTTTTATCCCCAAAATAGGACAGTTTCTTCCAGAAATGCCACATTTCTCCCAAATATACCACATCTTCACCAAGAAATACCACGTTTCCCCCTTCAAATAGGACCTTTTCACCCACAAATACCTGTTTTATCCCCAAAACAGGGCAGTTTCTTCCAGACATGCCACATTTCTCCCAAATATATCACATCTTCTCCAAGAAATACCACGTTTCCCCCTTCAAATAGGACCTTTTCACCCACAAATACCTCTTTTATCCCCAAAAGACGACAGTTTCTTCCAGAAATGCCACATTTCTCCCAAATATATCACCTCTTCTCCAAGAAATACCAGGATTCCTCCTGAAATAGGACCTTTTCTCCCACAAATACCTGTTTTATCCCCAAAATAGGGCAGTTTCTTCCAGACATGCCACATTTCTCCCAAATAGATCACATCTTCTCCAAGAAATACCAGGTTTCCCCCTTCAAATAGGACCTTTTCACCCACAAATACCTCTTTGATCCCCAAAATACGACAGTTTCTTCCAGAAATGCCACATTTCTCCCAAATATATCACATCTTCTCCAAGAAATACCAGGATTCCTCCTGAAATAGGACCTTTTCACCCACAAATACCTCTTTTATCCCTCAAATAGGACAGTTGCTTCCAGAAATGCCACATTTCTCCCAAGCACATCACATCTGCTCCAAGAAATACCAGGTTTCCAACTTCAAATAGGACCTTTTCACCCACAAATACCTCTTTTATCCCCAAAAGAGGACAGTTTCTTCCAGACATGCCACATTACTCCCAAAAATATATCACATCTTCTCCAAGAAATACCAGGTTTCCCCCTTCAAATACAACGTTTTCACCTCAAATACCTGTTTTATCCCAAAAGAGGACAGTTTCTTCCAGAAATGCCACATTTCTCCCAAATATATCACATCTTCTCCATGAAATACCAGGTTTCCAACTTCAAATAGGGCCTTTTCACCCACAAATACCTCTTTTATCCCCAAAAGAGGACAGTTTCTTCCAGAAATGCCACATTTCTCCCAAATATATCACATCTTCTTCAAGAAATACCACGTTTCCCAATTCAATTAGGACCTTTTCACCCACAAATACCTCTTTTATCCCCAAAATAGGACAGTTTCTTCCAGAAATGCCACATTTCTCCCAAATATATCACATCTTCTCCAAGAAATACCATGTTTCCCCCTTCAAATAGGACCTTTTCACCCACAAATACCTCTTTTATCCCCAAAAGAGGACAGTTTCTTCCAGGAATACCACATTTCTCCCAAATATATCACATCTTCTCCAAGAAATAACAGGTTTCCCCCCTTCAAATACAACGTTTTCACCCACAAATACCTGTTTTATCCCCAAAAGAGGACAGTTTCTTCCAGAAATGCCACATTTCTCCCAAATATATCACATCTTCTCCAAGAAATACCGGGATTCCTCCTGAAATAGGACCTTCTCACCCAAAACTACCAGCCTTCTCCCCCCAAATTGGACATTTTCTTCCAGAAAGGCCACATTTCTCCCAAATAGATCACATCTTCTCCAAGAAATACCAGGATTCCTCCTGAAATAGGACCTTCTCACCCAAAACTACAAGCCTTCTCCCCCCAAATTGGACATTTTCTTCCAGAAATGCCACATTTCTCCCAAATAGATCACATCTTCTCCAAGAAATACCAGCTTTCCCCCTTCAAATAGGACCTTTTCACCCACAAATACCTCTTTTATCCCTCAAATTGGACATATTCTTCCAGAAATGCCAGATTTCTCCCAAATATATCACATCTTCTCCAAGAAATACCAGGTTTCCCCCTTCAAATAGGACCTTTTCACCCACAAATACCTCTTTTATCCCCAAAAGAGGACAGTTTCTTCCAGAAATGCCACATTTCTCCCAAATATATCACATCTTCTCCAAGAAATACCGGGGTTCCCCCTTCAAATAGGACCTTATCACCCACAAATACCTGTTTTATCCCCAAAAGAGGACAGTTTCTTCCAGAAATGCCACATTTCTCCCAAATATATCACATCTTCTCCAAGAAATACCAGGATTCCCCCTTCAAATAGGACCTTTTCACCCACAAATACCTCTTTTATCCCCAAAAGAGGACAGTTTCTTCCAGAAATGCCACATTTCTCCCAAATATATCACATCTTCTCCAAGAAATAACAGGTTTCCCCCTTCAAATACAACGTTTTCACCCACAAATACCTGTTTTATCCCCAAAATAGGACAGTTTCTTCCAGAAATGCCACATTTCTCCCAAATATACCACATCTTCTCCAAGAAATACCACGTTTCCCCCTTCAAATAGGACCTTTTCACCAACAAATACCTGTTTTATCCCCAAAACAGGGCAGTTTCTTCCAGACATGCCACATTTCTCCCAAATATATCACATCTTCTCCAAGAAATACCAGGGTTCCCCCTTCAAATAGGACCTTTTCACCCACAAATACCTCTTTGATCCCCAAAAGAGGACAGTTTCTTCCAGAAATGCCACATTTCTCCCAAATATATCACATCTTCTCCAAGAAATACCAGGATTTCTCCTGAAATAGGACCTTTTCACCCACAAATACCTTTTTTATCCCTCAAATAGGACAGTTTCTTCCAGAAATGCCACATTTCTCCCAAACACATCACATCTTCTCCAAGAAATACCACGTTTCCAACATCAAATAGGACCTTT
Organism: Lophura swinhoii; assembly: GCA_030408155.1. Taxonomy (NCBI): domain Eukaryota; kingdom Metazoa; phylum Chordata; class Aves; order Galliformes; family Phasianidae; genus Lophura; species Lophura swinhoii. The sequence continues at coordinate 5,703,021 of CM059475.1, forward strand.
TCACCCACAAATACCTCTTTTATCCCCAAAATAGGACAGTTTCTTCCAGACATGCCACATTTCTCCCAAATAGATCACATCTTCTCCAAGAAATACCAGGTTTCCCCCTTCAAATACAACGTTTTCACCCTCAAATACCTGTTTTATCCCCAAAAGAGGACAGTTTCTTCCAGAAATGCCACATTTCTCCCAAATATACCACATCTTCTCCAAGAAATACCAGGTTTCCCCCTTCAAATAGGACTTTCTCACCCACAAGTACCTGTTTTATCCCCAAAAGAGGACAGTTTCTTCCAGAAATGCCACATTTCTCCCAAATAGATCACATCTTCTTCAAGAAATACCACGTTTCCCCCTTCAAATAGGACCTTTTCACCCACAAATACCTCTTTTATCCCCAAAAGAGGACAGTTTCTTCCAGAAATGCCACATTTCTCCCAAATAGATCACTTCTTCTCCAAGAAATACCAGGATTCCTCCTGAAATAGGAACTTCTCTCCCACAAATACCAGCCTTCTCCCCCCAAAATAGGACAGTTTCTTCCAGAAATGCCAGATTTCTCCCAAATAGATCACATCTTCTCCAAGAAATACCTGCTTTCCCCCTTCAAATAGGACCTTATCACCCACATATAGCTGTTTTATCCCCAAAAGAGGACAGTTTCTTCCAGACATGCCACATTTCTCCCAAATATATCACATCTTCTCCAAGAAATACCAGGGTTCCCCCTTCAAATAGGACCTTTTCACCCACAAATACCTCTTTTATCGCCAAAAGAGGACAGTTTCTGCCAGAAATGCCACATTTCTCCCAAATAGATCACATCTTCTCCAAGAAATAACAGGTTTCCCCCTTCAAATACAACGTTTTCACCCACAAATACCTGTTTTATCCCCAAAAGACGACAGTTTCTTCCAGAAATGCCTGATTTCTCCCAAATATACCACATCTTCTCCAAGAAATACCACGTTTCCCCCTTCAAATAGGACCTTTTCACCCACAAATACCTGTTTTATCCCCAAAATAGGGCTGTTTCTTCCAGACATGCCACATTTCTCCCAAATAGATCACATCTTCTCCAAGAAATACCAGGTTTCCCCCTTCAAATAGGACCTTTTCACCCACAAATACCTCTTTGATCCCCAAAATACGACAGTTTCTTCCAGAAATGCCACATTTCTCCCAAATATATCACATCTTCTCCAAGAAATACCAGGATTTCTCCTGAAATAGGACCTTATCACCCACAAATACCTCTTTTATCCCTCAAATAGGACAGTTTCTTCCAGAAATGCCACATTTCTCCCAAACACATCACATCTTCTCCAAGAAATACCACGTTTCCAACATCAAATAGGACCTTTTCACCCACAAATACCTCTTTTATCCCCAAAATACGACAGTTTCTTCCAGACATGCCACATTTCTCCCAAATATATCACATCTTCTCCAAGAAATACCAGGATTCCTCCTGAAATAGGACCTTCTCACCCAAAACTACCAGTCTTCTCCCCCCAAATTGGACATTTTCTTCCAGAAATGCCAGATTTCTCCCAAATAGATCACATCTTCTCCAAGAAATACCAGCTTTCCCCCGTCAAATAGGACCTTTTCTCCCACAAATACCTGTTTTATCCCTCAAATTGGACATATTCTTCAAGAAATGCCAAATTTCTCCCAAATATATCACATCTTCTCCAAGAAATACCACGTTTCCCCCTTCAAATAGGACCTTTTCACCCACAAATACCTGTTTTATCCCCAAAAGAGGACAGTTTCTTCCAGAAATGCCACATTTCTCCCAAATAGATCACATCTTCTCCAAGAAATAACAGGTTTCCCCCTTCAAATACAACGTTTTCACCCACAAATACCTGCTTTATCCCCAAAATAGGACAGTTTCTTCCAGAAATGCCACATTTCTCCCAAATAGATCACATCTTCTCCAAGAAATACCACGTTTCCCCCTTCAAATAGGACCTTTTCACCCACAAATACCTGTTTTATCCCCAAAACAGGGCAGTTTCTTCCAGACATGCCACATTTCTCCCAAATATATCACATCTTCTCCAAGAAATACCAGGTTTCCCCCTTCAAATAGGACCTTTTCACCCACAAATACCTCTTTGATCCCCAAAAGAGGACAGTTTCTTCCAGAAATGCCACATTTCTCCCAAATATATCACATCTTCTCCAAGAAATACCACGTTTCCCCCATCAAATAGGACCTTTTCAACCAAAAATACCTCTTTTATCGCCAAAAGAGGACAGTTTCTTCCAGAAATGCCAGATTTCTCCCAAATATATCACATCTTCTCCAAGAAATAACAGGTTTCCCCCTTCAAATACAACGTTTTCACCCACAAATACCTGTTTTATCCCCAAAAGACGACAGTTTCTTCCAGAAATGCCTGATTTCTCCCAAATATACCACATCTTCTCCAAGAAATACCACGTTTCCCCCTTCAAATAGGACCTTTTCACCCACAAATACCTGTTTTATCCCCAAAATAGGGCAGTTTCTTCCAGACATGCCACATTTCTCCCAAATAGATCACATCTTCTCCAAGAAATACCAGGTTTCCCCCTTCAAATAGGACCTTTTCACCCACAAATACCTCTTTGATCCCCAAAATACGACAGTTTCTTCCAGAAATGCCACATTTCTCCCAAATATATCACATCTTCTCCAAGAAATACCAGGATTCCTCCTGAAATAGGACCTTTTCACCCACAAATACCTCTTTTATCCCTCAAATAGGACAGTTGCTTCCAGAAATGCCACATTTCTCCCAAGCACATCACATCTGCTCCAAGAAATACCAGGTTTCCAACTTCAAATAGGACCTTTTCACCCACAAATACCTCTTTTATCCCCAAAAGAGGACAGTTGCTTCCAGACATGCCACATTACTCCCAAATATATCACATCTTCTCCAAGAAATACCAGGTTTCCCCCTTCAAATACAACGTTTTCACCCTCAAATACCTGTTTTATCCCCAAAAGAGGACAGTTTCTTCCAGAAATGCCACATTTCTCCCAAATATACCACATCTTCTCCAAGAAATACCAGGATTTCTCCTGAAATAGGACCTTTTCACCCACAAATACCTCTTTTATCCCTCAAATAGGACAGTTTCTTCCAGAAATGCCACATTTCTCCCAAACACATCACATCTTCTCCAAGAAATACCACGTTTCCAACATCAAATAGGACCTTTTCACCCACTAATACCTCTTTTATCCCCAAAAGAGGACAGTTTCTTCCAGACATGCCACATTTCTCCCAAATAGATCACATCTTCTCCAAGAAATACCAGGTTTCCCCCTTCAAATACAACGTTTTCACCCTCAAATACCTGTTTTATCCCCAAAAGAGGACAGTTTCTTCCAGAAATGCCACATTTCTCCCAAATATACCACATCTTCTCCAAGAAATACCAGGTTTCCCCCTTCAAATAGGACTTTTTCACCCACAAGTACCTGTTTTATCCCCAAAAGAGGGCAGTTTCTTCCAGAAATGCCACATTTCTCCCAAATAGATCACATCTTCATCAAGAAATACCACGTTTCCCCCTTCAAATAGGACCTTTTCACCCACAAATACCTCTTTTATCCCCAAAAGAGGACAGTTTCTTCCAGAAATGCCACATTTCTCCCAAATAGATCACTTCTTCTCCAAGAAATACCAGGATTCCTCCTGAAATAGGAACTTCTCTCCCACAAATACCAGCCTTCTCCCCCCAAAATAGGACAGTTTCTTCCAGAAATGCCAGATTTCTCCCAAATAGATCACATCTTCTCCAAGAAATACCAGCTTTCCCCCTTCAAATAGGACCTTTTCACCCACAAATACCTCTTTTATCCCCAAAAGAGGACAGTTGCTTCCAGAAATGCCACATTTCTCCCAAGCACATCACATCTGCTCCAAGAAATACCAGGTTTCCAACTTCAAATAGGACCTTTTCACCCACAAATACCTCTTTTATCCCCAAAATACGACAGTTTCTTCCAGACATGCCACATTACTCCCAAATATATCACATCTTCTCCAAGAAATACCAGGTTTCCCCCTTCAAATACAACGTTTTCATCCTCAAATACCTGTTTTATCCCCAAAAGAGGACAGTTTCTTCCAGAAATGCCACATTTCTCCCAAATATACCACATCTTCTCCAAGAAATACCAGGTTTCCAACTTCAAATAGGACCTTTTCACCCACAAATACCTCTTTTATCCCCAAAAGAGGACAGTTTCTTCCAGAAATGCCAAATTTCTCCCAAATATATCACATCTTCTTCAAGAAATACCACGTTTCCCAATTCAATTAGGACCTTTTCACCCACAAATACCTCTTTTATCCCCAAAATAGGACAGTTTCTTCCAGAAATGCCACATTTCTCCCAAATAGATCACATCTTCTCCAAGAAATACCATGTTTCCCCCTTCAAATAGGACCTTTTCACCCACAAATACCTCTTTTATCCCCAAAAGAGGACAGTTTCTTCCAGGAATGCCACATTTCTCCCAAATATATCACATCTTCTCCAAGAAATAACAGGTTTCCCCCTTCAAATACAACGTTTTCACCCACAAATACCTGTTTTATCCCCAAAAGAGGACAGTTTCTTCCAGAAATGCCACATTTCTCCCAAATATATCACATCTTCTCCAAGAAATACCGGGATTCCTCCTGAAATAGGACCTTCTCACCCAAAACTACCAGCCTTCTCCCCCCTAATTGGACATTTTCTTCCAGAAAGGCCACATTTCTCCCAAATAGATCACATCTTCTCCAAGAAATACCAGGATTCCTCCTGAAATAGGACCTTCTCACCCAAAACTACCAGCCTTCTCCCCCGAAATTGGACATTTTCTACCAGAAATGCCACATTTCTCCCAAATAGATCACATCTTCTCCAAGAAATACCAGCTTTCCCCCTTCAAATAGGACCTTTTCTCCATGAAATACCTCTTTTATCCCTCAAATTGGACATATTCTTCCAGAAATGCCAGATTTCTCCCAAATATATCACATCTTCTCCAAGAAATACCAGCTTTCCCCCTTCAAATAGGACCTTTTCACCCACAAATACCTGTTTTATCCCCAAAAGAGGACACTTTCTTCCAGAAATGCCACATTTCTCCCAAATATATCACATCTTCTCCAAGAAATAACAGGTTTCCCCCTTCAAATACAACGTTTTCACCCACAGATACCTGTTTTATCCCCAAAAGAGGACAGTTTCTTCCAGAAATGCCTCATTTCTCCCAAATATACCACATCATCTTCAAGAAATACCACGTTTCCCCCTTCAAATACGACCTTTTCACCCACAAATACCTGTTTTATCCCCAAAACAGGGCAGTTTCTTCCAGACATGCCACATTTCTCCCAAATATATCACATCTTCTCCAAGAAATACCACGTTTCCCCCTTCAAATAGGACCTTTTCACCCACAAAAACCTCTTTGATCCCCAAAAGAGGACAGTTTCTTCCAGAAATGCCACATTTCTCCCAAATATATCACATCTTCTCCAAGAAATACCAGGATTTCTCCTGAAATAGGACCTTTTCACCCACAAATACCTCTTTTATCCCTCAAATAGGACAGTTTCTTCCAGAAATGCCACATTTCTCCCAAACACATCACATCTTCTCCAAGAAATGCCACGTTTCCAACATCAAATAGGACCTTTTCACCCACAAATACCTCTTTGATCCCCAAAATAGGACAGTTTCTTCCAGACATGCCACATTTCTCCCAAATATATCACATCTTCTCCAAGAAATACCAGGTTTCCCCCTTCAAATACAACGTTTTCACCCTCAAATACCTGTTTTATCCCCAAAAGAGGACAGTTTCTTCCAGAAATGCCACATTTCTCCCAAATATACCACATCTTCTCCAAGAAATACCAGGTTTCCCCCTTCAAATAGGACTTTTTCACCCACAAGTACCTGTTTTATCCCCAAAAGAGGACAGTTTCTTCCAGAAAGGCCACATTTCTCCCAAATAGATCACATCTTCTCCAAGAAATACCAGGTTTCCCCCTTCAAATAGGACCTTTTCACCCACAAATACCTCTTTTATCCCCAAAAGAGGACAGTTTCTTCCAGAAATGCCACATTTCTCCCAAATAGATCACTTCTTCTCCAAGAAATACCAGGATTCCTCCTGAAATAGGAACTTTTCTCCCACAAATACCAGCCTTCTCCTCCCAAAATAGGACAGTTTCTTCAAGAAATGCCAGATTTCTCCCAAATAGATCACATCTTCTCCAAGAAATACCAGCTTTCCCCCTTCAAATAGGACCTTATCACCCACATATAGCTGTTTTATCCCCAAAATACGACAGTTTCTTCCAGAAAGGCCACATTTCTCCCAAATATATCACATCTTCTCCAAGAAATACCTGCTTTCCCCCTTCAAATAGGACCTTTTCACCAACAAATACCTCTTTTATCCCCAAAAGAGGACAGTTTCTTCCAGACATGCCACATTTCTCCCAAATATATCACATCTTCTCCAAGAAATACCAGGGTTCCCCCTTCAAATAGGACCTTATCACCCACAAATACCTCTTTTATCCCCAAAAGAGGACAGTTTCTTCCAGACATGCCACATTTCTCCCAAATATATCACATCTTCTCCAAGAAATACCAGGTTTCCCCCTTCAAATAGGACCTTTTCACCCACAAATACCTCTTTTATCCCCAAAAGAGGACAGTTTCTTCCAGACATGCCACATTTCTCCCAAATATATCACATCTTCTCCAAGAAATACCAGGGTTCCCCCTTCAAATAGGACCTTTTCTCCCAAAAATACCTCTTTTATCCCCAAAAGAGGACAGTTTCTTCCAGACATGCCACATTTCTCCCAAATATATCACATCTTCTCCAAGAAATACCAGGTTTCCCCCTTCAAATAGGACCTTTTCACCCACAAATACCTCTTTGATCCCCAAAATAGGACAGTTTCTTCCAGGAATGCCACATTTCTCCCAAATATATCACATCTTCTCCAAGAAATAACAGGTTTCCCCCTTCAAATACAACGTTTTCACCCACACATACCTCTTTTATCCCCAAAAGAGGACAGTTTCTTCCAGAAATGCGTCATTTCTCCCAAATATACCACATCTTCTCCAAGAAATACCAGGTTTCCCCCTTCAAATAGGACCTTTTCACCCACAAATACCTCTTTTATCCCCAAAAGAGGACAGTTTCTTCCAGACATGCCACATTTCTCCCAAATATATCACATCTTCTCCAAGAAATACCAGGTTTCCCCCTTCAAATAGGACCTTTTCAACCACAAATACCTGTTTTATCCCTCAAATTGAACATATTCTTCCAGAAATGCCAGATTTCTCCCAAATATATCACATCTTCTCCAAGAAATACCAGCCTTCCCCCTTCAAATAGGACCTTTTCACACACAAATACCTGTTTTATCCCCAAAATAGGACAGTTTCTTCCAGAAATGCCACATTTCTCCCAAATATATCACATCTTCTCCAAGAAATACCAGGTTTCCCCCTTCAAATAGGAAATTTTCACCCACAAATACCTCTTTTATCCCCAAAAGAGGACAGTTTCTTCCAGAAATGCCAGATTTCTCCCAAATAGATCACATCTTCTCCAAGAAATACCAGCTTTCCCCCTTCAAATAGGACCTTTTCACCCACAAATACCTGTTTTATCCCCAAAAGAGGACAGTTTCTTCCAGAAAGGCCACATTTCTCCCAGATATATCACATCTTCTCCAAGAAATACCAGGTTTCCCCCTTCAAATAGGACCTTTTCACCCACAAATACCTCTTTTATCCCCAAAAGGGGAAAGTTTCTTCCAGAAAGGCCACATTTCTCCCAAATATATCTCATCTTCTCCATGAAATACCACGTTTCCCCCTTCAAATAGGACCTTTTCACCCACAAATTCCTCTTTTATCCCCAAAAGAGCACAGTTTCTTCAAGAAATGCCACATTTCTCCCAAATATATCACATCTCCTCCAAGAAATACCAGGTTTCCCCCTTCAAATAGGAGCTTTTCACTCACAAATACCTCTTTTATCCCCAAAAGAGGACAGTTTCTTCCAGAAAGGCCATATTTCTCCCAAATAGATCACATCTTCTCCAAGAAATACCACGTTTCCCCCTTCAAATAGGACCTTCTCACCCACTAATACCTGTTTCATCCACAAAATAGGACATTTTCTTCCAGAAATGCCACATTTCTCCCAAATAGATCACATCTTCTCCAAGAAGTACCAGGTTTCCCCCTTCAAATAGGACCTTTTCACCCACAAATACCTCTTTTATCCCCAAAAGAGGACAGTTTCTTCCAGAAAGGCCACATTTCTCCCAAATAGATCACATCTTCTCCAAGAAAACCCAGCTTTCCTCCTTCAAATAGGACCTTGTCACCCACAAATACCACTTTTATTCCCAAAATAGGACAGTTTCTTCCAGACATGCCACATTTCTCCCAAATATATCACATCTTCTCCAAGAAATGCCAGGATTCCTCCTGAAATAGGACCTTCTCACCCAAATCTACCAGCCTTCTCCCCCCTAATTGGACATTTTCTTCCAGAAAGGCCACATTTCTCCCAAATATATCACATCTTCTCCAAGAAATACCCGGTTTCCCCCTTCAAATAGGACCTTTTCACCCACAAATACCTCTTTTATCCCCAAAATAGGACAGTTTCTTCCAGAAAGGCCACATTTCTCCCAAATATATCACATCTTCTCCAAGAAATATCAGGATTCCACCTGAAATAGGACCTTTTCACCCACAAATACCTCTTTTATCCCCAAAATAGGACAGTTTCTTCCAGAAATGCCACATTTCTCCCACATATATCACATCTCCTCCTAGAAATACCAGCTTTCCCCCTTCAAATAGGACCTTTTCAACCACAAATACCTCTTTTATCCCCAAAATAGGACAGTTTCTTCCAGAAAGGCCACATTTCTCCCAAATATATCACATCTTCTCCAAGAAATACCACGTTTCCCCCTTCAAATAGGACCTTTTCACCCACAAATACCTCTTTTTTCCCCAAAATAGGAAAGTTTCTGCCAGAAATGCCACATTTCACCCAAATAGATCACATCTTCTCCAAGAAATACCTGCTTTCCCCCTTCAAATAGGACTTTTTCTCCCACAGATACCTTTTTTATCCCCAGAAGAGGACAGTTTCTTCCAGAAAGGCCAGATTTCTCCCAAATATATCACATCTTCTCAAAGCAATACCAGCTTTCCCCCTTCAAATAGGTACTTTTCACCCACAAATACCTCTTTTATCCCCAAAAGAGGACAGATTCTTCCAGACATGCCACATTTCTCCCAAATATATCACATCTTCTCCAAGAAATACCAGGTTTACCCCTGGAAATAGGAACTTATCACCCACAAATACCTCTTTTATCCCTCAAATTGGACAGTTTCTTCCAGAAATGCCACATTTCTCCCAAATATATCACATCTTCTCCAAGAAATACCAGGTTTCCCCCTAGAAATAGGACCTTTTCACCCACTAATACCTCTTTTATCCCCAAAAGAGGACAGTTTCTTCCAGAAATGCCACATTTCTCCCAAATATATCACATCTTCTCCAAGAAATACCAGGTTTCCCCCTTCCAATAGGACCTTTTCACCCACAAATACCTGTTTTATCCCCAAAAGAGCTCGGTTTCTTCCAGAAATGCCACATTTCTCCCAAATATATCACATCTTCTTCAAGAAATACCAGGTTTCCCCCTGGAAATAGGACCTTATCACCCACAAATACCTCTTTTATCCCCAAAAGAGGACAGTTTCTTCCAGAAATGCCACATTTCTCCCAAATAGATCGCATCTTCTCCAAGAAATACCAGCTTTCCCCGTAGAAATAGGACCTTCTCACCCACAAATACCACTTTTATCCCCAATAGAGGACAGTTTCTTCCAGAAATGCCACATTTCTCCCAAATATATCACATCTCCTCCAAGAAATACCAGCTTTCCCCCTTCAAATAGGACCTTCTCACCCACAAATACCTGTTTTATCCCCAAAAGAGGACAGTTTCTTCCAGAAATGCCACATTTCTCCCAAATATATCACATCTTCTCCAAGAAATGCCACGTTTCCCTCTGCAAATAGGACCTTTTCACCCACAAATACCTCTTTTATCCCCAAAATAGGAATGTTTCTGCCAGAAATGCCACATTTCACCCAAATAGATCACATCTTCTCCAAGAAATACCAGCTTTCCCCCTTCAAATAGGACTTTTTCTCCCACAGACACCTGTTTTATCCCCAAAAGAGGACATTTTCCTCCAGAAAGCTCAGATTTCTCCCAAATATATCACATCTTCTCCAAGAAATACCAGCTTTCCCCCTTCAAATAGGACCTTTTCACCCACAAATACCTCTTTTATCCGCAAAAGAGGACAGATTCTTCCAGACATGCCAGATTTCTCCCAAATATATCACATCTTCTCCAAGAAATACCAGGGTTCCCCCTTCAAATAGGACCTTTTCCACCACAAATACCTCTTTTATCCCTCAAATTGGACATTTTCTTCCAGAAATGCCAGATTTCTCCCAAATATATCACATCTTCTCCAAGAAATACCAGGGTTCCCCCTTCAAATAGGACCTTTTCACCCACAAATACCTCTTTTATCCCCAAAAGAGGACAGTTTATTCCAGACATGCCACATTTCTCCCAAATATAGCACATCTTCTCCAAGAAATACCAAGTTTCCAACTTCAAATAGGACCTTTTCACCCACAAATACCTCTTTTATCCCCAAAAGGGGACAGTTTCTTCCAGAAAAGCCACATTTCTCCCAAATATATCTCATCTTCTCCAAGAAATACCAGGTTTCCCCCTTCAAATAGGACCTTTTCACCCACAAATACCTCTTTTATCCCCAAAAGAGCACAGTTTCTTCCAGAAATGCCACATTTCTCCCAAATATATCACATCTTCTCCAAGAAATACCAGGTTTCCCCCTTCCAATAGGACCTTTTCACCCACAAATACCTGTTTTATCCCCAAAAGAGCTCGGTTTCTTCCAGAAATGCCGCATTTCTCCCAAATAGATCACATCTTCTCCAAGAAATACCAGGTTTCCCCCTTCAAATAGGACCTTATCACCCACAAATACCTCTTTTATCCCCAAAATACGGCAGTTTCTTCCAGACATGCCACATTTCTCCCAAATAGATCACATCTTCTCCAAGAAATACCAGGTTTCCCCCTTCAAATAGGACCTTTTCAACCACAAATACCTCTTTGATCCCCAAAATACGACAGTTTCTTCCAGAAATGCCACATTTCTCCCAAATATATCACATCTCCTCCTAGAAATACCAGCTTTCCCCCTTCAAATAGGACCTTCTCACCCACAAATACCTGTTTTATCCCCAAAAGAGGACAGTTTCTTCCAGAAATGCCACATTTCTCCCAAATATATCACATCTTCTCCAAGAAATGCCACGTTTCCCTCTGCAAATAGGACCTTTTCACCCACAAATACCTCTTTTATCCCCAAAATAGGAAAGTTTCTGCCAGAAATGCCACATTTCACCCAAATAGATCACATCTTCTCCAAGAAATACCAGCTTTCCCCCCTCAAATAGGACTTTTTCTCCCACAGACACCTGTTTTAACCCCAAAAGAGGACATTTTCCTCCAGAAAGCTCAGATTTCTCCCAAATATATCACATCTTCTCCAAGAAATACCACGTTTCCCCCTTCAAATAGGACCTTTTCACCCACAAATACCTGTTTTATCCCCAAAACAGGGCAGTTTCTTCCAGACATGCCACATTTCTCCCAAATACATCACATCTTCTCCAAAAAATACCAGGGTTCCCCCTTCAAATAGGACCTTTTCACCCACAAATACCTCTTTTATCCCTCAAATTGGACATTTTCTTCCAGAAATACCACATTTCTCCCAAATATATCACAATTCCTTCAAGAAATACCAGCTTTCCCCCTTGAATTAGGACCTTTTCTCCATGAAATACCTCTTTTATCCCCAAAAGAGGACATTTTCTTCCAGAAATGCCACATTTCTCCCAAATATATCACATCTTCTCCAAGAAATACCAGGGTTCCCCCTTCAAATAGGACCTTTTCAACCACTAATACCTCTTTTATCCCCAAAATAGGACAGTTTCTTCCAGAAATGCCACATTTCTCCCAAATATATCACATCTTCTCCAAGAAATGCCAGGATTCCTCCTGAAATAGGACCTTCTCACCCTTAAACTACCAGCCTTCTCCCCAAAATTGGACATTTTCTTCCAGAAAGGCCACATTTCTCCCAAATATAGCACATCTTCTCCAAGAAATACCAGGATTCCTCCTGAAATAGGACCTTCTCACCGAAAACTACCAGCCTTCTCCCCCCTAATAGGACATTTTCTTCCAGAAAGGCCACATTTCTCCCAAATAGATCACATCTTCTCCAAGAAATACCAGCTTTCCCCCTTGAAATAGGACCTTTTCTCCCACAAATACCTGTTTCATCCCCAAAAGAGGACAGTTTCTTCCAGAAATGCCACATTTCTCCCAAATATATCACATCTTCTCCAAGATATACCAGCTTTCCCCCTTCAAATAGGACCTTTTCACCCACAAATACCTCTTTTATCCCCAAAATAGGAGAGTTTCTTCCAGACATGCCACACTTCTCCCAAATATATCACATCTCTTGCAAGAACTACCAGCTTTCCCCCTTGAAATAGGACCTTTTCACCCAAAAATACCTGTTTCATCCCCAAAAGAGGACAGTTTCTTCCAGAAATGCCACATTTCTCCCAAATATACCACATCTTCTCCAAGAAATACCCGCTTTCCCCCTTCAAATAGGACATTTTCTCCCACAAATACCTGTATTATCCCTCAAATAGGACATTTTCTTCCAGACAGGCCAAATTTCTCCCAAGTAGATCACATCTTCTCCAAGAAATACCAGGGTTCCCCCTTCAAATAGGACCTTTTCTCCCACAAATACCTGTTCTATCCCCATAAGAGGACAGTTTCTTCCTGAAATGCCACATTTCTCCCAAATATATCACATCTTCTCCAAGAAATACCAGCTTTCCCCCTTCAAATAGGACCTTTTCACCCACAAATACCTCTTTTATCCCCAAAATAGGACAGTTTCTTCAAGAAATGCCACATTTCTCCCAAATAGATCACATCTTCTCCAAGAAATACCAAGTTTCCCCCTTCAAATAGGACCTTTTCACCCACAAATACCTCTTTTATCCCCAAAAGAGGACAGTTTCTTCCAGAAATGCCACATTTCTCCCAAATATATCACATCTTCTCCAAGAAATACCAGGATTCCCCCTTCAAATAGGACCTTTTCACCCAGAAATACCTCTTTTATCCCCAAAAGAGGACAGTTTTTTCCAGACATGCCACATTTCTCCCAAATATATCACATCTTCTCCAAGAAATACCACGTTTCCCCCTTCAAATAGGACCTTTTCACCCACAAATACCTCTTTTATCCCCAAAATAGGACAGTTTCTTCCAGAAATGCCACATTTCTCCCAAATATATCACATCTTCTCCAAGAAATACCAGCTTTCCCCCTTCAAATAGGACCTTATCGCCCACAAATAGCACTTTTATCCCCAAAATAGGACAGTTTCTTCCAGAAATGCCACATTTCTCCCAAATAGATCACATCTTCTCCAAGAAATACCAGCTTTCCCCCTTCAAATAGGACCTTTTCACCCACAAAAAATTCTTTTATCCCCAAAAGAGGACAGTTTCTGCCAGAAATGCCTGATTTGTCCCAAATATATCACATCTTCTCCAAGAAATACCAGGTTTCCCCCTTCAAATAGGAACTTTTCACCCACAAATACCTCTTTTATCCCCAAAAGAGGACAGTTTCTTCCAGAAATGCCACATTTCTCCCAAATAGATCACATCTTCTCCAAGAAATACCATGTTTCCCCCTTCAAATAGGACCTTTTCTCCTACAAATACCAGCCATCTCCCCCCAAATAGGACAGTTTCTTCCAGAAATGCCACATTTCTCCCAAATATATCACATCTTCTCCAAGAAATACCAGCTTTCCCCCTTCAAATAGGACCTTTTCACCCACAAATACCTGTTTTATCCCCTAAATAGGACAGTTTCTTCCTGAAATGCCACATTTCTCCCAAATATATCACATATTCTCCTAGAAATAACTGCTTTCCCCCTTCAAATAGGACCTTTTCTCCCACAAATACCTCTTTTATCCCCAAAAGAGGACAGTTTCTTCCAGACATGCCACATTTCTCCCAAATATATCACATCTCCTTCAAGAAATACCAGCTTTCCCCCTTCAAATAGGACCTTTTCTCCCACAAATACCTCTTTTATCCCCAAAAGAGGACATTTTCTTCCAGAAATGCCACATTTCTCCAAAATAGATCACATCTTCTCCAAGAAATACCAGCTTTCCCCCTTCAAATAGGACCTTATCACCCACAAATACCTGTTTCATCCCCAAAACAGGACAGTTTCTTCCAGACATGCCACATTTCTCCCAAATATATCACATCTTCTCCAAGAAATACCAGGTTTCCCCCTTCAAATAGGACCTTTTCACCCACAAATACCTCTTTTATCCCCAAAATAGGACAGTTTCTTCCAGAAATGCCACATTTCTCCCAAATATATCACATCTTCTCCAAGAAATGCCACGTTTCCCTCTTCAAATAGGACCTTTTCACCCACAAATACCTCTTTTATCCCCAAAAGAGGACAGTTTCTTCCAGAAATGCCACATTTCTCCCAAATATATCACATCTCCAAGAAATACCAGGTTTCCTCCTGAAATAGAACCCTGTCACCCACAAATACCTGTTTTATCCCTTCCTTCCGAGCGACTTTTCTTTTTGGATTGTTTATCCGATGCTACACTTCAGCATTCTGTGGCGAATAGAGTAGAAGAGAAAAGCCCCACTAATAAGGCAGCTAGAAGCTCCAGAAGCCACACACGTTGTGCTTTCAGGGAGGACGTTCCAGAAAGTCGAGAGTTGTGGCTTCTTTCCTGCGGAGAAAAAAACCCCTGTTTTCAGGCAATGCAGTAGGCTGAATTCGCATCTTCTCGGCATAGGAATACCGCTCCTTCGCTCTCGTGGCTCGAAAGCGGCACTCGCTCTGAACCGCTCCGGAGAGTCTGCAGTTGCTGTCCGGTCCATCGCGGTTCTGCCCGAGTGCCGCTTGCAGCCTTCAGCAGCGCTCTCGTTTCTCTCGGATGCCGGGAAAGAGCGACTTCAGCCGGATGCTTTGCTCCGACGAGTGAGCGGCTTCTTCTGCGCACATCGCAATGGAGAGCTTCTGACTTCTCCATGTGTCCATGCAGAATGCACTACGCTTCTCTCTCATTCTTATCCCTTCCTTCCGAGCGACATTTCGTTTTGGAGTGTTTATCCGATGCTACACTTCAGCATTCTGTGACGAATAGAGTAGAAGAGAAAAGCCCCACTAATAAGGCAGCTAGAAGTTCGAGGAGCGACACACGTTGTGCTTTCAGGGAGGACGTTCCAGAAAGTCGAGAGTTGTGGCTTCTTTCCTGCGGAGAAAAAAGCCCCTGTTTTCAGGCAATGTTGGACGCTGAATTCGCTCCTTCTCGGCATTTCAATACCGCTCCTTCGCTCTCGTGGCTCGAAAGCGGCATTTGCGCTGAACCACACCGGACAGTCTGCAGTTGCAGACTACTGAATAGCCTGAAAACAGGGGGTTTTTTCTCCACCGGAAAGAAGCCACAACTCTCGACTTTCTGGAACGTCCTCCCTGAAAGCAGTACGTGTGTCGCTCCTCGAACTTCTAGCTGCCTTATTAGTGGGGCTTTTCTCTTCTACTCTATTCGTCACAGAATGCTGAAGTGTAGCATCGGATAAACACTCCAAAACGAAAAGTCGCTCGGAAGAAAGGGATAAGAATGACAGAGAAGCGTAGTGCATTCTGCATGGACACATGGAGAAGTCAGAAGCGCTCCATTGCGATGTGCGCAGTAGAAGCCGCTCACTCGTCGGAGCAAAGCATCCAGCTGAAGTCGCTCTTTCCCGGCATCCGAGAGAAACGAGAGCGCTGCTGAAGGCTGCAAGCGGCACTCGGGCAGAACCGCGATGGACCGGACAGCAACTGCAGACTCTCCGGAGCGGTTCAGCGCGAGTGCCGCTTTCGAGCCACGAGAGCGAAGGAGCGGTATTCCTATGCCGAGAAGATGCGAATTCAGCCTACTGCATTGCCTGAAAACAGGGTTTTTTTTCTCCGCAGGAAAGAAGCCACAACTCTCGACTTTCTGGAACGTCCTCCCTGAAAGCACAACGTGTGTGGCTTCTGGAGCTTCTAGCTGCATTATTAGTGGGGCTTTTCTCTTCTACTCTATTCGTCACAGAATGCTGAAGTGTAGCATCGGATAAACACTCCAAAACGAAAAGTCGCACGGAACAAAGGGATAAAACAGGTATTTGTGGGTGACAGGGTCCTATTTCAGGAGGAAACCTGGTATTTCTTGGAGATGTGATATATTTGGGAGAAATGTGGCATGTCTGGAAGAAACTGTCCTCTTTTGGGGATAAAAGAGGTATTTGTGGGAGAAAAGGTCCTATTTGTAGGGGGAAACCTGGTATTTCTTGGAGAAGATGTGATATATTTGTTAGAAATCTGGCATTTCTGGAAGAAACTGTCCTCTTTTGGGGATAAAAGAGGTATTTCATGGAGAAAAGGTCCTATATGATGGGGGAAACGTGGTATTTCTTGGAGAAGATGTGATATATTTGGGAGAAATGTGGCATTTCTGGAAGAAACTGTCCTCTTTTGGGGATAAAAGAGGTATTTGTGGGCGAAAAGGTCCTATTTGAAGGGGGAAACGTGGCATTTCTTGGAGAAGATGTGATATATTTGGGAGAAATGTGGCATTTCTGGAAGAAACTGTCCTATTTTGGGGATAAAAGCGGTATTTGTGGGTGACAAGGTCCTATTTGAAGGGGGAAAGCTGGTATTTCTTGGAGAAGATGTGATATATTTGGGAGAAATGTGGCTTTTCTGGAAGAAAGTGTCCTGTTTTGGGGATAGAACAGGTATTTGTGGGAGAAAAGGTCCTATTTGAAGGGGGAAACCTGGTATTTCTTGGAGAAGATGTGATCTATTTGGGAGAAATGTGGCATTTCTGGAAGAAACTGTCCAATTTGGGGGGAGATGCCTGGTAGTTTTGGGTGAGAAGGACCTAGTTCAGGAGGAATCCTGTTATTTCTTGGAGAAGATGTGATATATTTGGGAGAAATGTGGCATTTCTGGAAGAAAATGTCCAATTTGGGGGGAGAAGGCTGGTAGTTTTGGGTGAGAAGGTCCTATTTCAGGAGGAATCCAGGCATTTCTTGGAGAAGATGTGATATATTTGGGAGAAATGTGGCCTTTCTGGAAGAAACTGTCCTCTTTTGGGGATAAAAGAGGTATTAGTGGTTGAAAAGGTCCTATTTCCAGGGGAAAACCTGGTATTTCTTGGAGAAGATGTGATATATTTGGGAGAAATGTGGCATTTCTGGAAGAAACTGTCCTCTTTTGGGGATAAAAGAGGTATTTCATGGAGAAAAGTTCCTAATTGAAGGGGGACACCTGGTATTTCTTGGAGAAGATGTGATATATTTGGGAGAAATGTGGCATTTCAGGAAGAAACTGTCGTATTTTGGGCATAAAACAGGTATTTGTGGTGGAAAAGGTCCTATTTGAAGGGGGAAACCTGGTATTTCTTGGAGAAGATGTGATATATTTGGGAGAAATGTGGCATTTCTTGAAGAAAATGTCCTCTTTGGGGGATAAAAGAGGTATCTGTGGGTGAGAAGGTCCTATTTGAAGGGGGAAAGCTGGTATTTCTTGGAGAAGATGTGATATATTTGGGAGAAATGAGGCATTTCTGGAAGAAACTGTCCTATTTTGGGGGAGAAGCCTGGTATTAGTGGGTGAGAAGGTCCTATTTCAGGAGGAATCCTGGTATTTCTTGGAGAAGATGTGATATATTTGGGAGAAATGTGGCATTTCTGGAAGAAACTGTCCTATTTGGGGGATAAAACAGGTATTTGTGGGTGAAAAGGTCCTATTTGAAGGGGGAATCGTGGTATTTCTTGGAGAAGATGTGATATATTTGGGAGAAATGTGGCATTTCTGGAAGAAACTGTCCTCTTTTGGGGATAAAAGAGGTATTTGTGGGTGATAAGGTCCTATTTGAAGGGGGAACCCTGGTATTTCTTGGAGAAGATGTGATATATTTGGGAGAAATGTGGCATGTCTGGAAGAAGCTGTTTTATTTTGGGGATCAAACAGGTATTTGCGGGTGAAAAGGTCCTATTTGAAGGGGAAAGCTGGTATTTCTTGGAGAAGATGTGATATATTTGGGAGAAATTTGGCCTTTCTGGAAGAAAATGTCCTATTTGGGGGGAGAAGGCTGGTAGTTTTCGGTGAGAAGGTCCTATTTCAGGAGGAATCCTGGTATTTCTTGGAGAAGATGTGATATATTTGGGAGAAATCTGGCATTTCTGAAAGAAAATGTCCAATTTGGGGGGAGAAGGCTGGTAGTTTTGGGTGAGAAGGTCCTATTTCAGGAGGAATCCTGGCATTTCTTGGAGAAGATGTGATATATTTGGGAGAAATGTGGCCTTTCCGGAAGAAACTGTCCTCTTTTGGGGATAAAAGAGGTATTAGTGGTTGAAAAGGTCCTATTTGAAGGGGGAACCCTGGTATTTCTTGGAGAAGATGTGATATATTTGGGAGAAATGAGGCATTTCTGGAAGAAACTGTCCTCTTTTGGGGATAAAAGAGGTATTTGTGGGTGAAAAGGTCCTATTTGAAGGGGGAAACGTGGTACTTCTTGGAGAAGATGTGATATATTTGGGAGAAATCTGGCATTTCTGGAAGACTATGTCCAATTTGAGGGATAAAACAGGTATTTGTGGATGAAAAGGTCCTATTTGAAGGGGGAAACCTGTTATTTCTTGGAGAAGATGTGATCTATTTGGGAGAAATGTGGCATGTCTGGAGGAAAGTGTCGTCCTTTGGGAATAAAACAGGTATTTGTGGGAGAAAAGGTCCTATTTCAGGGGGAAACGTGGTATTTCTTGGAGAAGATGTGGTATATTTGGGAGAAATGTGGCATTTCTGGAAGAAACTGTCCTGTTTTGGGGATGAAACAGGTATTTGTGGGTGAAAACGTGGTATTTGAAGGGGGAAACCTGGTATTTCTTGGAGAAGATGTGATATATTTGGGAGAAATGTGGCATTTCTGGAAGAAACTGTCCTGTTTTGGGGATAAAACAGGTATTTGTGGGTGAAAAGGTCCTATTTGAAGGGGGAAACCTGGTATTTCTTGGAGAAGATGTGATATATTTGGGAGAAATGTGGCATTTCTGGAAGAAAATGTCCTCTTTTGGGGATAAAAGAGGTATTTCATGGAGAAAAGGTCCTATTTGAAGGGGGAAACCTGGTATTTCTTGGAGAAGATGTGATCTATATGGGAGAAATGTGGCCTTTCTGGAAGAAATTGTCCAATTTGGGGGGAGATGGCTGGTAGTTATGGGTGAGAAGGTCCTATTTCAGGAGGAATCCTGGTATTTCTTGGAGAAGATGTGATATATTTGGGAGAAATGAGGCATTTCTGGAAGAAAATGTCCAATTTGGGGGGAGAAGGCTGGTAATTTTGGGTGAGAAGGTCCTATTTCAGGAGGAATCCTGGCATTTCTTGGAGAAGATGTGATATATTTGGGAGAAATGTGGCCTTTCTGGAAGAAACTGTCCAATTTTGGGGATAAATGAGGTATTAGTGGTTGAAAAGGTCCTATTTCCAGGGGAAAACCTGGTATTTCTTGGAGAAGATGTGATATATTTGGGAGAAATGTGGCATTTCTGGAAGAAACTGTCATATTTTGGGCATAAAACAGGTATTTGTGGGTGAAAACGTTGTATTTGAAGGGGGAAACCAGTTATTTCTTGTAGAAGATGTGATATATTTGGGAGAAATGTGGCATTTCTGGAAGAAACTGTCCTATTTTGGGGATAAAAGAGGTATGTGTGGGTGAAAAGGTCCTATTTGAAGTTGGAAACCTGGTATTTCTTGGAGAAGATGTGATATATTTGGGAGAAATGTGGCATTTCTGGAAGAAACTGTCCTCTTTTGGGGATAAAAGAGGTATTTGTGGGTGATAAGCTCCTATTTGAAGGGGGAACCCTGGTATTTCTTGGAGGAGATGTGATATATTTGGGAGAAATGTGGCATGTCTGGAAGAAACTGTCCTATTTTGGGGATTAAAGAGGTATTTGTGGGTGAAAAGGTCCTATTTGAAGGGGGAAAGCTGGTATTTCTTGGAGAAGAGGTGATATATTTGGTAGAAATGTGCCATTTCTGGAAGAAACTGTCCTCTTTTGGGGATAAAAGAGGTATGTGTGGGTGAAAAGGTCCTATTTGAAGGGGGAAACCTGGTATTTCTTGGAGAAGATGTGATATATTTGGGAGAAATGTGGCATGTCTGGAAGAAAATGTCCAATTTGGGGGGAGAAGGCCGGTAGTTTTCGGTGAGAAGGTCCTATTTCAGGAGGAATCCTGGTATTTCTTGGCGAAGATGTGATATATTTGGGAGAAATGTGGCATTTGTGGAAGTAAATGTCCAATTTGGGGGGAGAAGGCTGGTAGTTTTGGGTGAGAAGGTCCTATTTCAGGAGGAATCCTGGCATTTCTTGGAGAAGATGTGATATATTTGGGAGAAATGTGGCCTTTCCGGAAGAAACTGTCCTCTTTTGGGGATAAAAGAGGTATTAGTGGTAGAAAAGGTCCTATTTGAAGGGGGAAAGCTGGTATTTCTTGGAGAAGATGTGATATACTTGGGAGAAATGTGGCATTTCTGGAAGGAACTGTCCTCTTTTGGGGATACAAGATGTATTTGTGGGTGAAAAGGTCCTATTTGAAGGGGGAAACCTGGTATTTCTTGGAGAAGATGTGATATACTTGGGAGAAATGTGGCATTTCTGGAAGAAACTGTCCTCTTTTGGGGATAAAAGAGGTATGTGTGGGTGAAAAGGTCCTATTTGAAGGGGGAAACCTGGTATTTCTTGGAGAAGATGTGATATATTTGGGAGAAATGTGGCATGTCTGGAAGAAAATGTCCAATTTGGGGGGAGAAGGCCGGTAGTTTTCGGTGAGAAGGTCCTATTTCAGGAGGAATCCTGGTATTTCTTGGCGAAGATGTGATATATTTGGGAGAAATGTGGCATTTGTGGAAGTAAATGTCCAATTTGGGGGGAGAAGGCTGGTAGTTTTGGGTGAGAAGGTCCTATTTCAGGAGGAATCCTGGCATTTCTTGGAGAAGATGTGATATATTTGGGAGAAATGTGGCCTTTCCGGAAGAAACTGTCCTCTTTTGGGGATAAAAGAGGTATTAGTGGTAGAAAAGGTCCTATTTGAAGGGGGAAACGTGGTATTTCTTGGAGAAGATGTGATATATTTGGGAGAAATGTGGCATTTCTGGAAGAAAATGTCCTCTTTTGGGGATAAAAGAGGTATTTCATGGAGAAAAGATCCTAATTCAAGGGGGAAACGTGGTATTTCTTGGAGAAGATGTGATCTATTTGGGAGAAATGTGGCATTTCTGGAAGAAACTGTCGTATTTTGGGGATAAAAGAGGTATTTGTGGGTGAAAAGGTCCTATTTGAAGGGGGAAACCTGGTATTTCTTGGAGAAGATGTGATATATTTGGGAGAAATGTGGCATTTCTGGAAGAAACTGTCCTCTTTTGGGGATAAAAGAGGTATTTGTGGGTGAGAAGGTCCTATTTGAAGGGGGAAACCTGGTATTTCTTGGAGAAGATGTGATATATTTGGGAGAAATGAGGCATTTCTGGAAGAAACTGTCCTATTTGTGGGGAGAAGGCTGGTAGTTGTGGGTGAGAAGTTCCTATTTCAGGAGGAATCCTGGTATTTCTTGGAGAAGATGTGATCTATTTGGGAGAAATGTGGCATTTCTGGAAGAAACTGTCCTCTTTTGGGGATAAAACAGGTATTTGTGGGTGAAAAGGTCCTATTTCCAGGGGGAAACCTGGTATTTCTTGGAGAAGATGTGATATACTTGGGAGAAATGTGGCCTTTCTGGAAGAAACTGTCCTCTTTTGGGGATAAAAGAGGTATTTGTGGGTGAAAAGGTCCTATTTGAAGGGGGAACCCTGGTATTTCTTGGAGAAGATGTGATATATTTGGGAGAAATGTGGCATTTCTGGAAGAAACTGTCGTATTTTGGGGATAAAAGAGGTATTTGTGGGAGAAAAGGTCCTATTTGAAGGGGGAAAGCAGGTATTTCTTGAAGGAGATGTGATATATTTGGGAGAAATGTGGCATGTCTGGAAGAAACTGTCCTCTTTTGGGGATAAAAGAGGTATTTGTGGGTGAAAAGGTCCTATTTGAAGGGGGAAACGTGGTATTTCTTGGAGAAGATGTGGTATATTTGGGAGAAATGTGGCATTTCTGGAAGAAACTGTCCTCTTTTGGGGATAAAACAGGTATTTGTGGGTGATAAGGTCCTATTTGAAGGGGGAACCCTGGTATTTCTTGGAGAAGATGTGATATGTTTGGGAGAAATGTGGCATTTTTGACGTAACTGTTCTATTTTGGGGATAAAAGAGGTATTTGTGGGTGAAAAGGACCTATTTGACGGGGGAAAGCTGGTATTTCTTGGAGAAGATGTGATATATTTGGGTGATATGTGGCCTTTCTGTAAGAAAATGTCCTATTTGGTGGGAGAAGGGTGGTATTTGTGGGAGAAAAGGTCCTATTTCAGGAGGAATCCTGGTATTTCTTGGAGGAGATGTGATCTATTTGGGAGAAATCTGGCATTTCTGGCAGAAACTGTCGTATTTTGGGGACAAAGAGGTATTTGTGGTTGAAAAGGTCCTATTTGACGGGGGAAACCTGGTATTTCTTGGAGAAGATGTGATATATTTGGGAGAAATGTGGCATTTCTGGAAGAAACTGTCCTCTTTTGGGGATAAAACAGGTATTTGTGGGTGAAAATTTCCTATTTGAAGGGGGAAACCTGGTATTTCTTGGAGAAGATATGATATATTTGGGAGAAATGTGGCATTTCTGGAAGAAACTGTCCTATTTGGGGGGAGAAGGCTGGTAGTTGAGGGAGAAAAGGTCCTATTTCAGGAGGAATCCTGGTATTTCTTGGAGGAGATGTGATATGTTTGGGAGAAATGTGGCCTTTCTGGAAGAAACTGTCCTCTTTTGGGGATAAAAGAGGTATTTGTGGGTGAAAAGGTCCTATTTGAAGGGGGAAACCTGTTATTTCTTGGAGAAGATGTGATATGTTTGGGAGAAATCGGGCATTTCTGGAAGAAACTGTCCTCTTTTGGGGATAGAACAGGTATTAGTGGGTGAAAAGGTCCTATTTGAAGGGGTAAACCTGGTATTTCTCGGAGAAGATGTGATCTATTTTGGAGAAATGTGGCATGTCTGGAAGAAAATGTCCTGTTTTGGGGATCAAAGATGTATTTGTGGGAGAAAAGTTCCTATTTGAAGGGAGAACCGTGGTATATCTTGGAGGAGATGTGATCTATTTGGGAGAAATGTGGCATGTCTGGAAGAAGCTGTCGTATTTTGGGGATAAAACAGGTATTTGTGGGTGAAAAGGTCCTATTTGAAGGGGGAAACCTGGTATTTCTTGGCGAAGATGTGATATATTTGGGAGAAACGTGGCATGTCTGGAAGAAACTGTCCTCTTTTGGGGATAAAGGAGGTATTTGTGGGTGAAAAGGTCCTATTTGAAGGGGGAAAGCTGGTATTTCTTGGAGAAGATGTGGTATATTTGGGAGACATGTGGCATTTCTGGAAGAAACTGCCGTATTTTGGGGATCAAAGAGGTATTTGTGGTTGAAAAGGTCCTATTTGAAGGGGCAACCCTGGTATTTCTTGGAGAAGATGTGATATATTTGGGAGAAATGTGGCCTTTCTGGAAGAAACTGTCCTCTTTTGGGGATAAAAGAGGTATTTGTGGGTGAGAAGGTCCTATTTGAAGGGGGAAACCTGGTATTTCTTGGAGAAGATGTGATATATTTGGGAGAAATGAGGCATTTCTGGAAGAAACTGTCCTATTTGTGGGGAGAAGGCTGGTAGTTGTGGGTGAGAAGTTCCTATTTCAGGAGGAATCCTGGTATTTCTTGGAGAAGATGTGATCTATTTGGGAGAAATGTGGCATTTCTGGAAGAAACTGTCCTCTTTTGGGGATAAAACAGGTATTTGTGGGTGAAAAGGTCCTATTTGAAGGGGGAAACCTGGTATTTCTTGGAGAAGATGTGATATACTTGGGAGAAATGTGGCCTTTCTGGAAGAAACTGTCCTCTTTTGGGGATAAAAGAGGTATTTGTGGGTGAAAAGGTCCTATTTGAAGGGGGAACCCTGGTATTTCTTGGAGAAGATGTGATATATTTGGGAGAAATGTGGCATTTCTGGAAGAAACTGTCGTATTTTGGGGATAAAAGAGGTATTTGTGGGAGAAAAGGTCCTATTTGAAGGGGGAAAGCAGGTATTTCTTGAAGGAGATGTGATATATTTGGGAGAAATGTGGCATTTCTGGAAGAAACTGTCCTCTTTTGGGGATAAAAGAGGTATTTGTGGGTGAAAAGGTCCTATTTGAAGGGGGAAACGTGGTATTTCTTGGAGAAGATGTGGTATATTTGGGAGAAATGTGGCATTTCTGGAAGAAACTGTCCTCTTTTGGGGATAAAACAGGTATTTGTGGGTGATAAGGTCCTATTTGAAGGGGGAACCCTGGTATTTCTTGGAGAAGATGTGATATGTTTGGGAGAAATGTGGCATTTTTGACGTAACTGTTCTATTTTGGGGATAAAAGAGGTATTTGTGGGTGAAAAGGACCTATTTGACGGGGGAAAGCTGGTATTTCTTGGAGAAGATGTGATATATTTGGGTGATATGTGGCCTTTCTGGAAGAAAATGTCCTATTTGGTGGGAGAAGGGTGGTATTTGTGGGAGAAAAGGTCCTATTTCAGGAGGAATCCTGGTATTTCTTGGAGGAGATGTGATCTATTTGGGAGAAATCTGGCATTTCTGGCAGAAACTGTCGTATTTTGGGGACAAAGAGGTATTTGTGGTTGAAAAGGTCCTATTTGACGGGGGAAACCTGGTATTTCTTGGAGAAGATGTGATATGTTTGGGAGAAATGTGGCATTTCTGGAAGAAACTGTCCTCTTTTGGGGATAAAACAGGTATTTGTGGGTGAAAATTTCCTATTTGAAGGGGGAAACCTGGTATTTCTTGGAGAAGATATGATATATTTGGGAGAAATGTGGCATTTCTGGAAGAAACTGTCCTATTTGGGGGGAGAAGGCTGGTAGTTGAAGGAGAAAAGGTCCTATTTCAGGAGGAATCCTGGTATTTCTTGGAGGAGATGTGATATGTTTGGGAGAAATGTGGCCTTTCTGGAAGAAACTGTCCTCTTTTGGGGATAAAAGAGGTATTTGTGGGTGAAAAGGTCCTATTTGAAGGGGGAAACCTGTTATTTCTTGGAGAAGATGTGATCTATTTGGGAGAAATCGGGCATTTCTGGAAGAAACTGTCCTCTTTTGGGGATAGAACAGGTATTAGTGGGTGAAAAGGTCCTATTTGAAGGGGTAAACCTGGTATTTCTCGGAGAAGATGTGATCTATTTTGGAGAAATGTGGCATGTCTGGAAGAAAATGTCCTGTTTTGGGGATCAAAGATGTATTTGTGGGAGAAAAGGTCCTATTTGAAGGGAGAACCGTGGTATATCTTGGAGGAGATGTGATCTATTTGGGAGAAATGTGGCATGTCTGGAAGAAGCTGTCGTATTTTGGGGATAAAACAGGTATTTGTGGGTGAAAAGGTCCTATTTGAAGGGGGAAACCTGGTATTTCTTGGCGAAGATGTGATATATTTGGGAGAAACGTGGCATGTCTGGAAGAAACTGTCCTCTTTTGGGGATAAAGGAGGTATTTGTGGGTGAAAAGGTCCTATTTGAAGGGGGAAAGCTGGTATTTCTTGGAGAAGATGTGGTATATTTGGGAGACATGTGGCATTTCTGGAAGAAACTGCCGTATTTTGGGGATCAAAGAGCTATTTGTGGTTGAAAAGGTCCTATTTGAAGGGGCAACCCTGGTATTTCTTGGAGAAGATGTGATATATTTGGGAGAAATGTGGCATGTCTGGAAGAAACTGTCCTCTTTTGGGGATAAAAGAGGTATTTGTGGGTGAATAGGTCCTAATTCAAGGGGGAAACCTGGTATTTCTTGGAGAAGATGTGGTATATTTGGGAGAAATGTGGCATTTCAGGAAGAAACTGTCCTATTTTGGGCATAAAACAGGTATTTGTGGTGGAAAAGGTCCTATTTGAAGGGGGAAACCTGGTATTTCTTGGAGAAGATGTGATATATTTGGGAGAAATGTGGCATGTCTGGAAGAAAATGTCCTCTTTTGGGGATAAAAGAGGTATCTGTGGGTGAGAAGGTCCTATTTGAAGGGGGAAAGCTGGTATTTCTTGGAGAAGATGTGATATATTTGGGAGAAATGAGGCATTTCTGGAAGAAACTGTCCTATTTGGGGGGAGAAGCCTGGTATTAGTGGGTGAGAAGGTCCTATTTCAGGAGGAATCCTGGTATTTCTTGGAGGAGATGTGATATGTTTGGGAGAAATGTGGCCTTTCTGGAAGAAACTGTCCTCTTTTGGGGATAAAACCGGTATTTGTGGGAGAAAAGGTCCTATCGGAAGGGGGAACCCTGGTATTTCTTGGAGAAGATGTGATATATTTGGGAGAAATGTGGCCTTTCTGGAAGAAAATGTCCAATTTGGGGGGAGAAGGCTGGTAGTTTTGGGTGAGAAGGTCCTATTCCAGGAGGAATCCTGGTATTTCTTGGAGAAGATGTGATATATTTGGGAGAAATGTGGCCTTTCTGGATGAAAATGTCCAATTTGGGGGGAGAAGGCTGGTAGTTTTGGGTGAGAAGGTCCTATTTCAGGAGGAATCCTGGCATTTCTTGGAGAAGATGTGATATATTTGGGAGAAATGTGGCCTTTCCGGAAGAAACTGTCCTCTTTTGGGGATAAAAGAGGTATTAGTGGTTGAAAAGGTCCTATTTGAAGGGGGAAAGCTGGTATTTCTTGGAGAAGATGTGATATATTTGGGAGAAATGAGGCCTTTCTGGAAGAAAATGTCCTCTTTTGGGGATAAAAGAGGTATGTCATGGAGAAAAGGTCCTAATTCAAGGGGGAAACCTGGTATTTCTTGGAGAAGATGTGATATATTTGGGAGAAATGTGGCATTTCTGGAAGAAACTGTCGTATTTTGGGGATAAAACAGGTATTTGTGGGTGAAAAGGTCCTATTTGAAGGGGGAAACGTGGTATTTCTTGGAGAAGATGTGATCTATCTGGGAGAAATCTGGCATTTCTGGAAGAAACTGTCCTCTTTTGGGGATAAAAGAGGTATTTGTGGGTGAAAAGGTCCTATTTGAAGGGGGAAACGTGGTATTTCTTGGAGAAGATGTGATATATTTGGGAGAAATCTGGCATTTCTGGAAGAATATGTCCAATTTGAGGGATAAAACAGGTATTTGTGGTTGAAAAGGTCCTATTTGAAGGGGGAAACCTGGTATTTCTTGGAGAAGATGTGATATATTTCGTAGAAATGTGGCCTTTCTGGAAGAATATGTCCAATTTGAGGGATAAAACAGGTATTTGTGGTTGAAAAGGTCCTATTTGAAGGGGGAAACCTGGTATTTCTTGGAGAAGATGTGGTATATTTGGGAGAAATGTGGCATTTCTGGAAGAAACTGTCCTCTTTTGGGGATAAAACAGGTATTTTTTGGTGAAAACGTTGTATTTGAAGGGGGAAACCTGTTATATCTTGGAGAAGATGTGATCTATTTGGGAGAAATGTGGCATGTCTGGAAGAAACTGTCCTCTTTTGGGGATAAAAGAGGTATTTGTGTGTGAAAAGGTCCTATTTCCAGGGGAAAACCTGGTATTTCTTGGAGAAGATGTGATATATTTGGGAGAAATGTGGCATTTCTGGAAGAAAATGTCCAATTTGGGGGGAGAAGGCTGGTAGTTTTGGGTGAGAAGGTCCTATTTCAGGAGGAATCCTGGCATTTCTTGGAGAAGATGTGATCTATTTGGGAGAAATGTGGCCTTTCTGGAAGAAACTGTCCTCTTTTGGGGATAAAAGAGGTATTAGTGGTTGAAAAGGTCCTATTTCCAGGGGAAAACCTGGTATTTCTTGGAGAAGATGTGATATATTTGGGAGAAATGTGGCATTTCTGGAAGAAACTGTCCTCTTTTGGGGATAAAAGAGGTATTTCATGGAGAAAAGTTCCTAATTGAAGGGGGAAACCTGGTATTTCTTGGAGAAGATGTGATCTATTTGGGAGAAATGTGGCATTTCAGGAAGAAACTGTCCTATTTTGGGCATAAAACAGGTATTTGTGGTGGAAAAGGTCCTATTTGAAGGGGGAAACCTGGTATTTCTTGGAGAAGATGTGATCTATTTGGGAGAAATGTGGCATTTCTTGAAGAAAATGTCCTCTTTGGGGGATAAAAGAGGTATTTGTGGGTGAGAAGGTCCTATTTGAAGGGGGAAAGCTGGTATTTCTTGGAGAAGATGTGATCTATTTGGGAGAAATGTGGCATTTCTGGAAGAAACTGTCCTATTTGGGGGGAGAAGCCTGGTATTAGTGGGTGAGAAGGTCTATTTCAGGAGGAATCCTGGTATTTCTTGGAGAAGATGTGATATATTTGGGAGAAATGTGGCATGTCTGGAAGAAGCTGTTTTATTTTGGGGATCAAACAGGTATTTGCGGGTGAAAAGGTCCTATTTGAAGGGGGAAAGCTGGTATTTCTTGGAGAAGATGTGATATATTTGGGAGAAATGTGGCCTTTCTGGAAGAAAATGTCCGATTTGGGGGGAGAAGGCTGGTAGTTTTCGGTGAGAAAGTCCTATTTCAGGAGGAATCCTGGTATTTCTTGGAGAAGATGTGATATATTTGGGAGAAATGTGGCCTTTCTGGAAGAAAATGTCCAATTTGGGGGGAGAAGGCTGGTAGTTTTGGGTGAGAAGGTCCTATTTCAGGAGGAATCCTGGCATTTCCTGGAGAAGATGTGATATATTTGGGAGAAATGTGGCCTTTCCGGAAGAAACTGTCCTCTTTTGGGGATAAAAGAGGTATTAGTGGTTGAAAAGGTCCTATTTGAAGGGGGAACCCTGGTATTTCTTGGAGAAGATGTGATATATTTGGAAGAAATGTGGCATTTCTGGAAGAAACTGTCCTATTTTGGGCATAAAACAGGTATTTGTGGGTGAAAAGGTCCTATTTGAAGGGGGAACCCTGGTATTTCTTGGAGAAGATGTGATATATTTGGGAGAAATGTGGCATTTCTGGAAGAAACTGTCGTATTTTGGGGATAAAACAGGTATTTGTGGGTGAAAAGGTCCTATTTGAAGGGGAAAACCTGGTATTTCTTGGAGAAGATGTGATATATTTGGGAGAAATGTGGCATGTCTGGAAGAAACTGTCCTCTTTTGGGGATAAAAGAGGTATTTCATGGAGAAAAGGTCGTATTGGAAGGGGGAAGCCTGGTATTTCTTGGAGAAGATGTGATATATTTGGGAGAAATGAGGCATTTCTGGAAGAAACTGTCCTCTTTTGGGGATAAAAGAGGTATTTGTGGGTGAAAAGGTCCTATTTGAAGGGGGAAACGTGGTATTTCTTGGAGAAGATGTGATATATTTGGGAGAAATCTGGCATTTCTGGAAGACTATGTCCAATTTGAGGGATAAAACAGGTATTTGTGGATGAAAAGGTCCTATTTGAAGGGGGAAACCTGGCATTTCTTGGAGAAGATGTGATCTATTTGGGAGAAATGTGGCATGTCTGGAGGAAAGTGTCGTCTTTTGGGGATAAAACAGGTATTTGTGGGAGAAAAGGTCCTATTTCAGGGGGAAACTTGGTATTTCTTGGAGAAGATGTGGTATATTTGGGAGAAATGTGGCATTTCTGGAAGAAACTGTCCTGTTTTTGGGATGAAACAGGTATTTGTGGGTGAAAACGTGGTATTTGAAGGGAGAAACCTGGTATTTCTTGGAGAAGATGTGATATATTTGGGAGAAATGTGGCATTTCTGGAAGAAACTGTCCTATTTGGGGGATAAAAGAGGTATTTGTGGGTGAAAAGGTCCTATTTGAAGGGGGAAACCTGGTATTTCTTGGAGAAGATGTGATATATTTGGGAGAAATTTGGCCTTTCTGGAAGAAAATGTCCTATTTGGGGGGAGAAGGCTGGTAGTTTTCGGTGAGAAGGTCCTATTTCAGGAGGAATCCTGGTATTTCTTGGAGAAGATGTGATATATTTGGGAGAAATCTGGCATGTCTGGAAGAAAATGTCCAATTTGGGGGGAGAAGGCTGGTAGTTTTGGGTGAGAAGGTCCTATTTCAGGAGGAATCCTGGCATTTCTTGGAGAAGATGTGATATATTTGGGAGAAATGTGGCCTTTCCGGATGAAACTGTCCTCTTTTGGGGATAAAAGAGGTATTAGTGGTTGAAAAGGTCCTATTTGATGGGGGAACCCTGGTATATCTTGGAGAAGATGTGATATATTTGGGAGAAATGTGGCATTTCTGGAAGAAACTGTCCTCTTTTGGGGATAAAAGAGGTATTTGTGGGTGAAAAGGTCCTATTTCCAGGGGGAAACCTGGTATTTCTTGGAGAAGATGTGATATATTTGGGAGAAATGTGGCATGTCTGGAAGAAACTGTCCTCTTTTGGGGATAAAAGAGGTATTTCATGGAGAAAAGGTCCTATTGGAAGGGGGAAGCCTGGTATTTCTTGGAGAAGATGTGATATATTTGGGAGAAATGAGGCATTTCTGGAAGAAAATGTCCAATTTGTGGGGAGAGGGATGGTAGTTGTGGGTGAGAAGGTCCTATTTCAGGAGGAATCCTGGTATTTCTTGGAGAAGATGTGATCTATTTGGGAGAAATGTGGCATTTCTGGAAGAAACTGTCCTCTTTTGGGGATAAAAGATGTATTTGTGGGTGAAAAGGTCCTATTTGAAGGGGGAAAGCTGGTATTTCTTGGAGAAGATGTGATATATTTGGGAGAAATGCGGCATTTCTGGAAGAAACGGTCCTCTTTTGGGGATGAAACAGGTACTTGTAGGTGAAAAGGTCCTATTTGAAGTTGGAACCCTGTTATTTCTTGGAGAAGATGTGATATATTTGGGAGAAATGTGGCCTTTCTGGAAGAAACTGTCCTCTTTTGGGGATAAAAGAGGTATTTGTGGGTGAAAAGGTCCTATTTGAAGGGGGAAACGTGGTATTTCTTGGAGAAGATGTGGTATATTTGGGAGAAATGTGGCATTTCTGGAAGAAAATGTCCAATTTTGGGGATGAAACAGGTATTTGTGGGTGAAAACGTTGTATTTGAAGGGAGAAACCTGTTATTTCTTGTAGAAGATGTGATATATTTGGGAGAAATGTGGCATTTCTGGAAGAAACTGTCCTATTTTGGGGATAAAAGAGGTATGTGTGGGTGAAAAGGTCCTATTTGAAGTTGGAAACCTGGTATTTCTTGGAGAAGATGTGATATATTTGGGAGAAATGAGGCATTTCTGGAAGAAACTGTCCTCTTTTGGGGATAAAACAGGTATTTGTGGGTGATAAGGTCCTATTTGAAGGGGGAAACCTGGTATTTCTTGGAGGAGATGTGATATATTTGGGAGAAATGTGGCATGTCTGGAATAAAATGTCCTATTTTGGGGATAAAAGAGGTATTTCATGGAGAAAAGGTCCTAATTCAAGTGGGAAACGTGGTATTTCTTGGAGAAGATGTGATCTATTTGGGAGAAATGTGGCATTTCTGGAAGAAACTGCCCTATTTTGCGGATAAAACAGGTATTTGTGGTTGAAAAGGTCCTATTTGAAGGGGGAAACCTGTTATTTCTTGGAGAAGATGTGATATATTTGGGAGAAATGTGGCATGTCTGGAAGAAACTGTCCTCTTTTGGGGATCAAAGAGGTATTTGTGGGTGAGAAGGTCCTATTTGAAGGGGGAAACCTGGTATTTCTTGGAGAAGATGT
Organism: Lophura swinhoii; assembly: GCA_030408155.1. Lineage (NCBI taxonomy): Eukaryota > Metazoa > Chordata > Aves > Galliformes > Phasianidae > Lophura > Lophura swinhoii. Next base: position 5,735,196 of record CM059475.1, read on the forward strand.
GATATATTTGGGAGAAATGAGGCATTTCTGGAAGAAACTGTCCTATTTGTGGGGAGAAGGCTGGTAGTTGTGGGTGAGAAGTTCCTATTTCAGGAGGAATCCTGGTATTTCTTGGAGAAGATGTGATATATTTGGGAGAAATGTGGCATTTCTGGAAGAAACTGTCCTCTTTTGGGGTTAAACCATGTATTTGTGGGTGAAAAGGTCCTATTTGAAGGGGGAAAGCTGGTATTTCTTGGAGAAGATGTGATATATTTGGGAGAAATGTGGCCTTTCTGGAAGAAAATGTCCTCTTTTGGGGATAAAAGAGGTATTTGTGGTTGAAAAGGTCCTATTTGAAGGGGGAAACCTGGTATTTCTTGGAGAAGATGTGATATATTTGGGAGAAATGTGGCATGTCTGGAAGAAACTGTCGTATTTTGGGGATAAAACAGGTATTTGTGGGTGAAAAGGTCCTATTTGAAGGGGGAAACCTGGTATTTCTTGGAGAAGATGTGATATATTTGGGAGAAATGAGGCATTACTGGAAGAAAATGTCCAATTTGTGGGGAGAAGGCTGATAGTTGTGGGTGAGAAGGTCCTATTTCAGGAGGAATCCTGGTATTTCTTGGAGAAGATGTGATATATTTGGGAGAAATGTGGCATTTCTGGAAGAAACTGTCCTATTTTGGGGATAAAAGAGGTATTTGTGGGTGAAAAGGTCCTATTTGAAGGGGGAAAGCTGGTATTTCTTGGAGAAGATGTGATATATTTGGGAGAAATGTGGCATTTCTGGCAGAAACTGTCCTCTTTTGGGGATAAAAGAGGTATTTGTGGGTGAAAAGGTCCTATTTGAAGGGGGAAAGCTGGTATTTCTAGGAGGAGATGTGATATATTTGGGAGAAATGTGGCATTTCTGGAAGAAACTGTCCTCTTTTGGGGATAAAACAGGTATTTGTGGGTGAAAAGGTCCTATTTGAAGGGGGAAACATGGTATTTCTTGGAGAAGATGTGATATATTTGGGAGAAATGTGGCATTTCTGGAAGAAACTGTCGTATTTTGGGGATAAAAGAGGTATTTGTGGGTGAAAAGGTCCTATTTGAAGGGGGAAAGCAGGTATTTCTTGAAGGAGATGTGATATATTTGGGAGAAATGTGGCATGTCTGGAAGAAACTGTCCTCTTTTGGGGATAAAAGAGGTATTTGTGGGTGAAAAGGTCCTATTTGAAGGGGGAAACGTGGTATTTCTTGGAGAAGATGTGGTATATTTGGGAGAAATGTGGCATTTCTGGAAGAAACTGTCCTCTTTTGGGGATAAAACAGGTATTTGTGGGTGATAAGGTCCTATTTGAAGGGGGAACCCCGGTATTTCTTGGAGAAGATGTGATATGTTTGGGAGAAATGTGGCATTTTTGACGTAACTGTTCTATTTTGGGGATAAAAGAGGTATTTGTGGGTGAAAAGTACCTATTTGTCGGGGGAAAGCTGGTATTTCTTGGAGAAGATGTGATATATTTGGGTGATATGTGGCCTTTCTGGAAGAAAATGTCCTATTTGGGGGGAGAAGGGTGGTGTTTGTGGGAGAAAAGGTCCTATTTCAGGAGGAATCCTGGTATTTCTTGGAGGAGATGTGATCTATTTGGGAGAAATCTGGCATTTCTGGCAGAAACTGTCGTATTTTGGGGACAAAGAGGTATTTGTGGTTGAAAAGGTCCTATTTGACGGGGGAAACCTGGTATTTCTTGGAGAAGATGTGATATATTTGGGAGAAATGTGGCCTTTCTGGAAGAAACTGTCCTCTTTTGGGGATAAAACAGGTATTTGTGGGTGAAAATTTCCTATTTGAAGGGGGAAACCTGGTATTTCTTGGAGAAGATATGATATATTTGGGAGAAATGTGGCATTTCTGGAAGAAACTGTCCTATTTGGGGGGAGAAGGCTGGTAGTTGAGGGAGAAAAGGTCCTATTTCAGGAGGAATCCTGGTATTTCTTGGAGGAGATGTGATATGTTTGGGAGAAATGTGGCCTTTCTGGAAGAAACTGTCCTCTTTTGGGGATAAAAGAGGTATTTGTGGGTGAAAAGGTCCTATTTGAAGGGGGAAACCTGTTATTTCTTGGAGAAGATGTGATCTATTTGGGAGAAATGTGGCATTTCTGGAAGAAACTGTCCTCTTTTGGGGATAGAACAGGTATTAGTGGGTGAAAAGGTCCTATTTGAAGGGGTAAACCTGGTATTTCTCGGAGAAGATGTGATCTATTTTGGAGAAATGTGGCATGTCTGGAAGAAAATGTCCTGTTTTGGGGATCAAAGATGTATTTGTGGGAGAAAAGGTCCTATTTGAAGGGAGAACCGTGGTATATCTTGGAGGAGATGTGATCTATTTGGGAGAAATGTGGCATGTCTGGAAGAAGCTGTCGTATTTTGGGGATAAAACAGGTATTTGTGGGTGAAAAGGTCCTATTTGAAGGGGGAAACCTGGTATTTCTTGGAGAAGATGTGATATATTTGGGAGAAACGTGGCATGTCTGGAAGAAACTGTCCTCTTTTGGGGATAAAAGAGGTATTTGTGGGTGAAAAGGTCCTATTTGAAGGGGGAAACGTGGTATTTCTTGGAGAAGATGTGGTATATTTTGGAGACATGTGGCATTTCTGGAAGAAACTGTCCTCTTTTGGGGATAAAAGAGGTATTTGTGGTTGAAAAGGTCCTATTTGAAGGGGCAACCCTGGTATTTCTTGGAGAAGATGTGATCTATTTGGGAGAAATGTGGCATTTCTGGAAGAAACTGTCCTATTTTGGGGATAAAAGAGGTATTTGTGGGTGAATAGGTCCTATTTGAAGGGGGAAACCTGGTATTTCTTGTAGAAGATGTGATATATTTGGGAGAAATGTGGCATTTCTGGAAGAAACTGTCCTCTTTTGGGGATAAAAGAGGTATTTCATGAAGAAAAGGTCCTTATTCAAGGGGGAAACCTGGTATTTCTTGGAGAAGATGTGATATATTTGGGAGAAATGTGGCATTTCAGGAAGAAACTGTCCTATTTTGGGCATAAAACAGGTATTTGTGGTGGAAAAGGTCCTATTTGAAGGGGGAAACCTGGTATTTCTTGGTGAAGATGTGATCTATTTGGGAGAAATGTGGCATGTCTGGAAGAAAATGTCCTCTTTTGGGGATAAAAGAGGTATCTGTGGGTGAGAAGGTCCTATTTGAAGGGGGAAAGCTGGTATTTCTTGGAGAAGATGTGATATATTTTGGAGAAATGAGGCATTTCTGGAAGAAACTGTCCTATTTGGGGGGAGAAGCCTGGTATTAGTGGGTGAGAAGGTCCTATTTCAGGAGGAATCCTGGTATTTCTTGGAGGAGATGTGATATGTTTGGGAGAAATGTGGCCTTTCTGGAAGAAACTGTCGTCTTTTGGGGATAAAACAGGTATTTGTGGAGAAAAGGTCCTATCGGAAGGGGGAAAGCTGGTATTTCATGGAGAAGATGCGATCTATTTGGGAGAAATGTGGCCTTTCTGGAAGAAAATGTCCAATTTGGGGGGAGAAGGCTGGTAGTTTTGGGTGAGAAGGTCCTATTTCAGGAGGAATCCTGGTATTTCTTGGAGAAGATGTGATATATTTGGGAGAAATGTGGCCTTTCTGGATGAAAATGTCCAATTTGGGGGGAGAAGGCTGGTAGTTTTGGGTGAGAAGGTCCTATTTCAGGAGGAATCCTGGCATTTCTTGGAGAAGATGTGATATATTTGGGAGAAATGTGGCCTTTCCGGAAGAAACTGTCCTCTTTTGGGGATAAAAGAGGTATTAGTGGTTGAAAAGGTCCTATTTGAAGGGGGAAAGCTGGTATTTCTTGGAGAAGATGTGATATATTTGGGAGAAATGTGGCATTTCTTGAAGAAAATGTCCTCTTTTGGGGATAAAAGAGGTATGTCATGGAGAAAAGGTCCTAATTCAAGGGGGAAACGTGGTATATCTTGGAGAAGATGTGATATATTTGGGAGAAATGTGGCATTTCTGGAAGAAACTGTCTTCTTTTGGGGATAAAACAGGTAGTTGTGGTTGAAAAGGTCCTATTTGAAGGGGGAAACGTGGTATTTCTTGGAGAAGATGTGATCTATCTGGGAGAAATGTGGCATTTCTGGAAGAAACTGTCCTCTTTTGGGGATAAAAGAGGTATATGTGGGTGACAAGGTCCTATTTGAAGGGGGAAACGTGGTATTTCTTGGAGAAGATGTGATATATTTGGGAGAAATGAGGCATTTCTGGAAGAAAATGTCAAATTTGTGGGGAGAAGGCTGGTAGTTGTGGGTGAGAAGGTCCTATTTCAGGAGGAATCCTGGTATTTCTTGGAGAAGATGTGATATATTTGGGAGAAATGTGGCATTTCTAGAAGAAACTGTCCTATTTTGGGCATAAAAGAGGTATTTGTGGGTGAAAAGGTCCTATTTGAAGGGGGAACCCTGGTATTTCTTGGAGAAGATGTGATATATTTGGGAGAAATGTGGCATGTCTGGAAGAAACTGTCCTCTTTTGGGGATAAAACAGGTATGTGTGGGTGAAAAGGTCCTATTTGAAGGGGAAAACCTGGTATTTCTTGGAGAAGATGTGATCTATTTGGGAGAAATTGGGCATTTCTGGAAGAAACTGTCCTCTTTTGGGGATAGAACAGGTATTTGTGTGTGAAAAGGTCCTATTTGAAGGGGGAAAGCTGGTATTTCTTGGAGAAGATATGATATATTTGGGAGAAATGTGGCCTTTCTGAAAGAAACTGTCCTCTTTTGGGGATAAAACAGGTATTTGTGGGTGAAAAGGTCCTATTTGAAGGGGGAAACGTGGTATTTCTTGGAGAAGATGTGATATATTTGGGAGAAATCTGGCATTTCTGGAAGAATATGTCCAATTTGAGGGATAAAACAGGTATTAGTGGTTGAAAAGGTCCTATTTGAAGGGGGAAACCTGGTATTTCTTGGAGAAGATGTGCTATATTTCGGAGAAATGTGGCCTTTCTGGAAGAAACTGTCCTCTTTTGGGGATAAAAGAGGTATTTGTTGGAGAAAAGGACCTATTTGAAGGGGGAAACCTGGTATTTCTTGGAGAAGATGTGATCTATTTGGGAGAAATGTGGCATTTCTGGAAGAAACTGTCCTCTTTTGGGGATAAAATAGGTATTTTTTGGTGAAAACGTTGTATTTGAAGGGGGAAACCTGTTATTTCTTGGAGAAGATGTGACCTATTTGGGAGAAATGTGGCATGTCTGGAAGAAACTGTCCTCTTTTGGGGATAAAAGAGGTATTTGTGGGTGAAAAGGTCCTATTTCCAGGGGAAAACCTGGTACTTCTTGGAGAAGATGTGATATATTTGGGAGAAATGTGGCATGTCTGGAAGAAAATGTCCTATTTGGGGGAGAAGGCTGGTAGTTGTGGGAGAAAAGGTCCTATTTCAAGAGGAATCCTGGTATTTCTTGGAGGAGATGTGATATGTTTGGGAGAAATGTGGCCTATCTGGAAGAAACTGTCCTCTTTTGGGGATAAAAGAGGTATTTGTGGGTGAAAAGGTCCTATTTGAAGGGGGAAACCTGTTATTTCTTGGAGAAGATGTGATATATTTGGGAGAAATGTGGCATTTCTGGAAGAAACTGTCGTATTTTGGGGATCAAAGAGGTATTTGTGGGTGAAAAGGTCCTATTTGAAGGGGGAACCCTGGTATTTCTTGGAGAAGATGTGATATATTTGGGAGAAATGTGGCATGTCTGGAAGAAACTGTCCTCTTTTGGGGATAAAAGAGGTATGTGTGGGTGAAAAGGTCCTATTTCCAGGGGAAAACCTGGTATTTCTTGGAGAAGATGTGATCTATTTGGGAGAAATGTGGCATTTCTGGAAGAAACTGTCCTCTTTTGGGGATAGAACAGGTATTTGTGTGTGAAAAGGTCCTATTTGAAGGGGGAAAGCTGGTATTTCTTGGAGAAGATATGATATATTTGGGAGAAATGTGGCATTTCTGGAAGAAACTGTCCTCTTTTGGGGATAAAACAGGTATTTGTGGGTGAAAAGGTCCTATTTGAAGGGGGAAACGTGGTATTTCTTGGAGAAGATGTGATATATTTGGGAGAAATCTGGCATTTCTGGAAGAATATGTCCAATTTGAGGGATAAAACAGGTATTTGTGCTAGAAAAGGTCCTATTTGAAGGGGGAAACCTGGTATTTCTTGGAGAAGATGTGATATATTTGGGAGAAATGTGGCCTTTCTGGAACAAACTGTCCTCTTTTGGGGATAAAAGAGGTATTTGTGGGTGAAAAGGTCCTATTTGAAGGGGGAAACGTGGTATTTCTTGGAGAAGATGTGGTATATTTGGGAGAAATGTGGCATTTCTGGAAGAAACTGTCCTCTTTTGGGGATAAAACAGGTATTTTTGGGTGAAAACGTAGTATTTGAAGGGGGAAACCTGTTATTTCTTGGAGAAGATGTGATATATTTGGGAGAAATGTGGCATTTCTGGAAGAAACTGTCCTCTTTTGGGGATAAAAGAGGTATTTGTGGGTGAAAAGGTCCTATTTGAAGGGGGAAACCTGTTATTTCTTGGAGAAGATGTGATATATTTGGGAGAAATGTGGCATTTCTGGAAGAAACTGTCCTCTTTTGGGGATAAAAGAGGTATTTGTGGGTGAAAAGGTCCTATTTGAAGGGGGAAAGCTGGTATTTCTTGGAGAAGATGTGATATATTTGGGAGAAATGTGGCCTTTCTGGAAGAAAATGTCCTCTTTTGGGGATAAAACAGGTATTTGTGGGAGAAAAGGTCCTATCTGAAGGGGGAAACCTGGTATTTCCTGGAGAAGATGTGATCTATTTGGGACAAATGTGGCCTTTCTGGAAGAAAATGTCCAATTTGGGGGGAGAAGGCTGGTAGTTTTCGGTGAGAAGGTCCTATTTCAGGAGGAATCCTGGTATTTCTTGGAGAAGATGTGATATATTTGGGAGAAATGTGGCATTTCTGGAAGAAAATGTCCAATTTGGGGGGAGAAGGCTGGTAGTTTTGGGTGAGAAGGTCCTATTTCAGGAGGAATCCTGGCATTTCTTGGAGAAGATGTGATATATTTGGGAGAAATGTGGCCTTTCCGGAAGAAACTGTCCTCTTTTGGGGATAAAAGAGGTATTAGTGGTTGAAAAGGTCCTATTTGAAGGGGGAACCCTGGTATTTCTTGGAGAAGATGTGATATATTTGGGAGAAATGTGGCATTTCTGGAAGAAACTGTCCTCTTTTGGGGATAAAAGAGGTATTTCATGGAGAAAAGGTCCTAATTCAAGGGGGAAACCTGGTATTTCTTGGAGAAGATGTGATATATTTGGGAGAAATGTGGCATGTCTGGAAGAAACTGTCCTCTTTTGGGGATAAAAGAGGTATTTGTGGGTGAAAAGGTCCTATTTGAAGGGGCAACCCTGGTATTTCTTGGAGAAGATGTGATCTATTTGGGAGAAATGTGGCATGTCTGGAAGAAACTGTCCAATTTGTGGGGAGAAGGCTGGTAGTTGTGGGTGAGAAGGTCCTATTTCAGGAGGAATCCTGGTATTTCTTGGAGAAGATGTGATATATTTGGGAGAAATGTGGCATTTCTGGAAGAAACTGTCCTCTTTTGGGGATAAAAGAGGTATTTGTGGGTGAGAAGGTCCTATTTGAAGAGGGAAACCTGTTATTTCTTGGAGAAGACGTGATATATTTGGGAGAAATGTGGCATTTCTTGAAGAAACTGTCCTCTTTTGGGGATAAAAGAGGTATATGTGGGTGAAAAGGTCCTATTTGAAGGGGGAACCCTGGTATTTCTTGGAGAAGATGTGATATATTTGGGAGAAATGTGGCATGTCTGGAAGAAACTGTCCTCTTTTGGGGATAAAAGAGGTATTTGAGGGTGAAAAGGTCCTATTTCCAGGGGAAAACCTGGTATTTCTTGGAGAAGATGTGATATATTTGGGAGAAATGTGGCATGTCTGGAAGAAAATGTCCTATTTGGGGGAGAAGGCTGGTAGTTGTGGGAGAAAAGGTCCTATTTCAAGAGGAATCCTGGTATTTCTTGGAGGAGATGTGATATGTTTGGGAGAAATGTGGCCTATCTGGAAGAAACTGTCCTCTTATGGGGATAGAACAGGTATTTGTGGGTGAAAAGGTCCTATTTGAAGGGGGAAACCTGGTATTTCTTGGAGAAGATGTGATCTATTTGGGAGAAATGTGGCATTTCTGGAAGAAACTGTCCTCTTTTGGGGATAAAAGAGGTATTTGTGGGTGATAAGGTCCTATTTGAAGGGGGAAAGCTGGTATTTCTTGGAGAAGATGTGATATATTTGGGAGAAATGAGGCATTTCTGGAAGAAAATGTCAAATTTGTGGGGAGAAGGCTGGAAGTTGTGGGTGAGAAGGTCCTATTTCAGGAGGAATCCTGGTATTTCTTGGAGAAGATGTGATCTATTTGGGAGAAATGTGGCATTTCTGGAAGAAACTGTCCTCTTTTGGGGATAAAAGAGGTATTTGTGGGTGAAAAGGTCCTATTTGAAGGGGGAACCCTGGTATTTCTTGGAGAAGATGTGATATATTTGGGAGAAATGTGGCATTTCTGGAAGAAACTGTCCTCTTTTGGGGATAAAAGAGGTATGTGTGGGTGAAAAGGTCCTATTTCCAGGGGAAAACCTGGTATTTCTTGGAGAAGATGTGATCTATTTGGGAGAAATCTGGCATTTCTGGAAGAATATGTCCAATTTGAGGGATAAAACAGGAATTTGTGGTTGAAAAGGTCCTATTTGAAGGGGGAAACCTGGTATTTCTTGGAGAAGATGTGATATATTTGGGAGAAATGTGGCCTTTCTGGAAGAAACTGTCCTCTTTTGGGGATAAAACAGGTATTTGTGGGAGAAAAGGTCCTATCTGAAGGGGGAAACCTGGTATTTCCTGGAGAAGATGTGATCTATTTGGGAGAAATGTGGCCTTTCTGGAAGAAAATGTCCAATTTGGGGGGAGAAGGCTGGTAGTTTTGGGTGAGAAGGTCCTATTTCAGGAGGAATCCTGGTATTTCTTGGAGAAGATGTGATATATTTGGGAGAAATGTGGCATTTCTGGAAGAAACTGTCCAATTTGGGGGGAGATGGCTGGTAGTTTTGGGTGAGAAGGTCCTATTTCAGGAGGAATCCTGGCATTTCTTGGAGAAGATGTGATATATTTGGGAGAAATGTGGCCTTACCGGAAGAAACTGTCCTCTTTTGGGGATAAAAGAGGTATTAGTGGTTGAAAAGGTCCTATTTGAAGGGGGAACCCTGGTATTTCTTGGAGAAGACGTGATATATTTGGGAGAAATGTGGCCTTTCTGGAAGAAACTGTCCTATTTGGGGGAGAAGGCTGGTAGTTGTGGGAGAAAAGGTCCTATTTCAAGAGGAATCCTGGTATTTCTTGGAGGAGATGTGATATGTTTGGGAGAAATGTGGCCTATCTGGAAGAAACTGTCCTCTTTTGGGGATAAAAGAGGTATTTGTGGGTGAAAAGGTCCTATTTGAAGGGGGAAACCTGTTATTTCTTGGAGAAGATGTGATCTATTTGGGAGAAATGTGGCATTTCTGGAAGAAACTGTCCTCTTTTGGGGATAAAAGAGGTATTTGTGGGTGATAAGGTCCTATTTGAAGGGGGAAAGCTGGTATTTCTTGGAGAAGATGTGATATATTTGGGAGAAATGAGGCATTTCTGGAAGAAAATGTCAAATTTGTGGGGAGAAGGCTGGAAGTTGTGGGTGAGAAGGTCCTATTTCAGGAGGAATCCTGGTATTTCTTGGAGAAGATGTGATATATTTGGGAGAAATGTGGCATTTCTGGAAGAAACTGTCCTCTTTTGGGGATAAAAGACGTATTTGTGGGTGAAAAGGTCCTATTTGAAGGGGGAACCCTGGTATTTCTTGGAGAAGATGTGATATATTTGGGAGAAATGTGGCCTTTCTGGAAGAAACTGTCCTCTTTTGGGGATAAAAGAGGTATGTGTGGTTGAAAAGGTCCTATTTGAAGGGGGAAACCTGGTAATTCTATGAGAAGATGTGATATATTTGGGAGAAATGAGGCATTTCTGGAAGAAAATGTCCTATTTGTGGGGAGAAGGCTGGTAGTTGTGGGTGAGAAGGTCCTATTTCAGGAGGAATCCTGGTATTTCTTGGCGAAGATGTGATCTATTTGGGAGAAATCGGGCATGTCTGGAAGAAACTGTCCTCTTTTGGGGATAAAACAGGTATTTGTGGGTGAAAAGGACCTATTTGAAGGGGGAAACCTGGTATTTCTTAGAGAAGATGTGATATATTTGGGAGAAATGTGGCATTTCTGGAAGAAACTGTCCTGTTTTGGGGATAAAAGAGGTATTTGTGTTTGAAAAGGTCCTATTTGTAGGGGGAAAGCTGGTATTTCTTGGAGATGTGATCTATTTGGGAGAAATGTGGCATTTCTGGAAGAAACTGTCCTCTTTTGGGGATAAAACAGGTATTTGTGGGTGAAAAGGTCCTGTTTCCAGGGGGAAACCTGGTATTTCTTGAAGAAGATGTGATATATTTGGGAGAAATCTGGCTTTTCTGGGAGAAACTGTCCTATTTGGGGGGAGAAGCCTGCTATTAGTGGGTGAAAAGTTCCTATTTGAAGGTGGAAAGCTGGTATTTCCTGGAGAAGAGGTGATATATTTGGGAGAAATGTGGCATTTCTGGAAGAAACTGTCCTCTTTTGGGGATAAAAGAGGTATTTGTGGGTGAAAATGTCCTATTTGAAGGGGGAAACGTGGTATTTCTTGGAGAAGATGTGGTATATTTCGGAGAAATGTGGCATTTCTGGAAGAAACTGTCCTCTTTTGGGGATAAAACAGGTATTTGTGGGTGAAAAGGTCCTATTTGAAGGGGGAAAGCTGGTATTTCTTGGAGAAGATGTGATATATTTGGTAGAAATGTGGCATTTCTGGAAGAAACTGTCCTCTTTTGGGGATAAAAGAGGTATTTGTGGGAGAAAAGGTCTTACTACAAGGGGGAAACCTGGTATTTCTTGGAGAAGATGTGATATATTTGGGAGAAATGTTGCATGTCTGGAAAAAACTGTCCTCTTTTGGGGATAAAAGAGGTATTTGTGGGTGAAAAGGTCCTATTTGAAGGGGGAAACCTGGTATTTCTTGGAGAAGATGTGATATATTTGGGAGAAATGTGGCATGTCTGGAAGAAACTGTTCTCTTTTGGGGATAAAACAGGTATTTGTGGGTGAAAAGGTCCTATTTGAAGGGGGAAACGTGGTATTTCTTGGAGAAGATGTGATCTATTAGGGAGAAATCTGGCATTTCTGGAAGAATATGTCCAATTTGAGGGATAAAACAGGTATTTGTGGTTGAAAAGGTCCTATTTGAAGGGGGAAACCTGGTATTTCTTGGAGAAGATGTGATATATTTGGGAGAAAATGTGGCCTTTCTGGAAGAAACTGTCCTCTTTTGGGGATAAAAGAGGTATTTGTGGGTGAAAAGGTCCTATTTGAAGGGGGAAACGTGGTATTTCTTGGAGAAGATGTGATATATTTGGGAGAAATGTGGCATTTCTGGAAGAAACTGTCGTCTTTTGGGGATAAAACAGGTATTTTTGGGTGAAAACGTTGTATTTGAAGGGGGAAACCTGTTATTTCTTGGAGAAGATGTGATCTATTTGGGAGAAATGTGGCATTTCTGGAATTCCCCTTCAAATAGGACCTTTTCATCCACTAATACCTCTTTTATCCCCAAAAGAGGACAGTTTCTTCCAGAAATGCCACATTTCTACCAAATATATCACATCTTCTCCAAGAAATACCACGTTTCCCCCTTCAAATAGGACCTTTTCACCCACAAATACCTGTTTTATCCCCATAAGAGGACAGTTTCTTCCAGAAATGCCACATTTCTCCCAAATAGATCACATCTTCTCCAAGAAATACCAGGTTTCCCCCTTCAAATAGGTCCTTTTCTCCAACAAATACCTCTTTTATCCCCAAAAGAGGACAGTTTCTTCCAGAAAGGCCACATTTCTCCCAAAGACATCACATCTTCTCCAAGAAATACCAGGTTTCCAACTTCAAATAGGACCTTTTCACCCACAAATACCTCTTTTATCCCCAAAAGAGGACAGTTTCTTCCAGACATGCCACATTTCTCCCAAATATATCACATCTTCTCCAAGAAATACCAGGATTCCTCCAGAAATAGGAACCTTCTCACCCACAACTACCAGCCTTCTCCCCACAAATTGGACATTTTCTTCCAGAAATGCCAGATTTCTCCCAAATATATCACATCTTCTCCAAGAAATACCAGCTTTCCCCCTTCAAACAGGACTTTTTCTCCCACAAATACCTGTTTCATCCCCCAAATAGGACAGTTTCTGCCAGACATGCCACATTTCTCCCAAATATATCACCTCTTCTCCAAGAAATACCAGGTTTCCCCCTTCAAATAGGACCTTTTCACCCACAAATACCTCTTTTATCCCCAAAATAGGACAGTTTCTTCCAGAAATGCCACATTTCTCCCAAATATATCACATCTTCTCCAAGAAATACCAGCTTTCCCCCTTCAAATAGGAACTTTTCACCCACAAATACCTCTTTTATCAGCAAAATAGGACAGTTTCTTCCAGAAATGCCACATTTCTCCCAAATATATCACATCTTCTCCAAGAAATACCAGGTTTTCCCCTGGAAATAGGACCTTTTCACCCACACATACCTCTTTTATCCCCAAAAGAGGACAGTTTCTTCCAGAAATGCCACATTTCTCCCAAATAGATCACAGCTTCTCCAAGAAATACCAGGTTTCCCCCTTCAAATAGGACCTTTTCTCCCACAAATACCTGTTTTATCCCCAAAAGAGGACAGTTTATTCCTGACATGCCACATTTCTCCCAAATAGATCACATCTTCTCCAAGAAATACCAGATTTCCCCCTTCAAATAGGACCTTTTCACCCACAAATACCTCTTTTATCCCCAAAAGAGGACAGTTTCTTCCAGAAATGGCACATTTCTCCCAAACATATCCCCAAAAGAGGACATTTTCTTCCAGAAATGCCACATTTCTCCCAAATATATCACATCTTCTCCAAGAAATACCACGTTTCCCCCTTCAAATAGGACCTTTTCACCCACAAATACCTCTTTTATCCCCAAAAGAGGACAGTTTCTTCCAGAAATGCCACATTTCTCCCAAATATATCACATCTTCTCCAAGAAATACCACGTTTCCCCCTTCAAATAGGACCTTTTCACCCACAAATACCTCTTTTATCCCCAAAAGAGGACAGTTTCTTCCAGACATGCCACATTTCTCCCAAATATATCTTCTCCAAGAAATACCAGGTTTCCCCCTTCAAATAGGACCTTTTCACCCACAAATACCTCTTTTATCCCCAAAAGAGGACAGTTTCTTCCAGAAATGCCACATTTCTCCCAAACATATCACATCTCCTCCAAGAAATACCAGGATTCCTCCTGAAATAGGCCCTTTTCTCCCACAAGTACCAGCCTTCTCCCCCAATATAGGACATTTTCTTCCAGACATGCCACATTTCTCCCAAATAGATCACATCTTCTCCAAGAAATACCAGCTTTCCCCCTTCAAATAGGACCTTTTCTTTCACAAATACCTGTTTTATCCCCCAAATAGGACATTTTCTTCCAGAAATGCCACATTTCTCCCTAATAGATCACATCTTCTCCAAGAAATACCACGTTTCCTCCTTGAAATAGGACCTTTTCACCCACAAATACCTCTTGTATCCCCAAAATAGGACAGCTTCTTCCAGACATGCCACATTTCTCCCAAATATATCACATCTTCTCCAAGAAATACCAGCTTTCCCCCTTCAAATAGGACATTATCACCCACAAATACCTCTTTTATCCCCAAAAGAGGACAGTTTCTTCCAGAAATGCCACATTTCTCCCAAATAGATCACATCTTCTCCAAGAAATACCACGTTTCCCCCTTCAAATAGGACCTTATCACCCACAAATACCTCTTTTATCCCCAAAATAGGACAGTTTCTTCCAGAAATGCCAGATTTCTCCCAAACACATCACATCTTCTCCAAGAAATACCAGCTTTCCCCCTTCAAATAGGACCTTTTCACCCACAAATACCTCTTTTATCCCCAAAAGAGGACAGTTTCTTCCAGAAATGCCAGATTTCTCCCAAATAGATCACATCTTCTCCAAGAAATACCGCGTTTCCCCCTTCAAATAGGACCTTTTCACCCACAAATACCTTTTTTATCCCCTAAGTAGGACAGTTTCTTCCAGACATGCCACATTTCGCCCAAATATATCACATCTTCTCCAAGAAATACCAGGTTTCCCCCGTCAAATAGGACCTTTTCAACCACAAATACCTGTTTTATCCCTCAAATTGGACATATTCTTCCAGAAATGCCAGATTTCTCCCAAATATATCACATCTTCTCCAAGAAATACCAGCTTTCCCCCTTCAAATAGGACCTTTTCACCCACAAATACCTCTTTTATCCCCAAAATAGGACAGTTTCTTCCAGACATGCCACATTTCTCCCAAATATATCACATCTTCTCCAAGAAATACCACGTTTCCCCCTTCAAATAGGACCTTTTCACCCACAAATACCTCTTTTATCCCCAAAATAGGACAGTTTCTTCCAGACATGCCACATTTCTCCCAAATATATCTTCTCCAAGAAATACCAGGTTTCCCCCTTCAAATAGGACCTTTTCACCCACAAATACCTCTTTTATCCCCAAAAGAGGACAGTTTCTTCCAGAAATGCCACATTTCTCCCAAACATATCACATCTCCTCCAAGAAATACCAGGATTCCTCCTGAAATAGGACCTTTTCTCCCACAAGTACCAGCCTTCTCCCCCAATATAGGACATTTTCTTCCAGACATGCCACATTTCTCCCAAATATATCACATCTTCTCCAAGAAATACCAGGTTTTCCCCTGGAAATAGGACCTTTTCACCCACACATGCCTCTTTTATACCCAGAAGAGGACAGTTTCTTCCAGACATGCCACATTTCTCCCAAATATATCACATCTTCTCCAAGAAATACCAGGATTCCTCCTGAAATGGGACCTTCTCACCCAAAACTACGAGCCTTCTCCCCACAAATTGGACATTTTCTTCCAGAAATGCCTCATTTCTCCCAAATATATCACATCTTCTACAAGAAATACCAGGTTTCTCCCTTCAAATAGGACCTTTTCACCCACAAATACCTCTTTTATCCCCAAAAGAGGACAGTTTCTTCCAGAAATACCACATTTCTCCCAAATATAAAACATCTTCTCCAAGAAATACCAGGGTTCCCCCTTCAAATAGGACCTTTTCACCCACAAATACACCTTTGATCCCCAAAATAGGACAGTTTCTTCCAGACATGCCACATTTCTCCCAAATATATCACATCTTCTCCAAGAAATAATAGGTTTCCCCCATCAAATAGGACTTTTTCACCCACAAATACCTCTTTTATCCCCAAAATAGGACAGTTTCTTCCAGAAATGAAACATTTCTCCCAAATATATCACATCTTCTCCAAGAAATACCAGGATTCCTCCTGAAATAGGACCTTCTCACCCACAACTACCAGCCTTCTCCCCACAAATTGGACATTTTCTTCCAGAAATGCCACATTTCTCCCAAATATATCACATCTTCTCCAAGAAATACCACGATTCCCCCTTCAAATAGGACCTTTTCAACCACTAATACCTCTTTTATCCCCAAAAGAGGACAGTTTCTTCCAGAAATGCCACATTTCTCCCAAATATATCACATCTTCTCCAAGAAATACCAGGATTCCTTCTGAAATATGACCTTCTCACCCACTAATACCAGGCTTCTCCCCACAAATTGGACAGTTTCTTCCAGAAATGCCTCATTTCTCCCAAATATATCACATCTTCTCCATGAAATACCAGGTTTCCCCCTCGAAATAGGACCTTTTCACCCACAAATACCTCTTTTATCCCCAAAATACGACAGTTTCTTCCAGAAATGCCACATTTCTCCCAAATATATCACATCTTCTCCAAGAAATACCATGTTTCCCCCTTGAGTTAGGACCTTTTCTCCATGAAATACATCTTTTATCCCCAAAAGAGGACATTTCCTTCCAGAAATGCCACATTTCTCCCAAATATATCACATCTTCTCCAAGAAATACCAGGTTTCCCCCTGGAAATAGGATCTTTTCAAACACTAATACCTCTTTTATCCCCAAAAGAGGACAGTTTCTTCCGGAAAGGCCACATTTCTCCCAAATAGATCACATCTTCTCCAAGAAATGCCAGGATTCCTCCTGAAATAGGACCTTCTCACCCAAAACTACAAGCCTTCTCCCCCCAAATTGGACATTTTCTTCCAGACATGCCACATTTCTCCCAAATAGATCACATCTTCTCCAAGAAATACCAGCTTTCCCCCTTCAAATAGGACCTTTTCACCCACAAATACCTCTTTTATCCCCAATGAGGACATTTTCTTCCAGAAATGCCACATTTCTCCCAAATATATCACATCTTCTCCAAGAAATACCACGTTTCCCCCTTCAAATAGGACCTTATCACCCACAAATACCTGTTTTATCCCCAAAATAGGACAGCTTCTTCCAGACATGCCACATTTCTCCCAAATATATCACATCTTCTCCAAGAAATACCAGCTTTCCCCCTTCAAATAGGACCTTATCACCCACAAATACCTCTTTTATCCCCAAAAGAGGACAGTTTCTTCCAGATATGCCACATTTCTCCCAAATAGATCACATCTTCTCCAAGAAATACCACGTTTCCCCCTTCAAATAGGACCTTTTCACCCACAAATACCTCTTTTATCCCCAAAAGAGGACAGTTTCTTCCAGAAATGCCAGATTTCTCCCAAACACATCACATCTTCTCCAAGAAATACCAGGTTTCCCCCTTCAAATAGGACCTTTTCTCCAACAAATACCACTTTTATCCCCAAAATAGGACAGTTTCTTCCAGAAATGCCACATTTCTCCCAAATATACCACATCTTCTCCAAGAAATACCGCGTTTCCCACTTCAAATAGGACCTTTTCACAAACAAATACCTTTTTTATCCCCAAAAGAGGACAGTTTCTTCCAGACATGCCACATTTCTCCCAAATATATCACATCTTCTCCAAGAAATACCAGGTTTCGCCCGTCAAATAGGACCTTTTCAACCACAAATACCTGTTTTATCCCTCAAATTGGACATATTCTTCCAGAAATGCCAGATTTCTCCCAAATATATCACATCTTCTCCAAGAAATACCAGCTTTCCCCCTTCAAATAGGACCTTTTCACCCACAAATACCTCTTTTATCCCCAAAATAGGACAGTTTCTTCCAGAAATGCCACATTTCTCCCAAATATATCACATCTTCTCCAAGAAATACCACGTTTCCCCCTTCAAATAGGACCTTTTCACCCACAAATACCTCTTTTATCCCCAAAAGAGGACAGTTTCTTCCAGACATGCCAGATTTCTCCCAAATATATCATATCTTCTCCAAGAAATACCAGGTTTCCCCCTTCAAATAGGACCTTTTCACCCACAAATACCTCTTTTATCCCCAAAAGAGGACAGTTTCTTCCAGAAATGCCACATTTCTCCCAAATATATCACATCTTCTCCAAGAAATACCAGGATTCCTTCTGAAATATGACCTTCTCACCCACTAATACCAGGCTTCTCCCCACAAATTGGACATTTTCTTCCAGAAATGCCTCATTTCTCCCAAATATATCACACCTTCTCCAAGAAATACCAGGTTTCCCCCTCGAAATAGGACCTTTTCACCCACAAATACCTCTTTTATCCCCAAAATACGACAGTTTCTTCCAGAAATGCCACATTTCTCCCAAATATATCTCATCTTCTCCAAGAAATACCGCGTTTCCCCCTTGAATTAGGACCTTTTCTCCATGAAATACCTCTTTTATCCCCAAAAGAGGACATTTTCTTCCAGAAATGCCACATTTCTCCCAAATATATCACATCTTCTCCAAGAAATACCAGGTTTCCCCCTGGAAATAGGATCATTTCAAACACTAATACCTCTTTTATCCCCAAAAGAGGGCAGTTTCTTCCGGAAAGGCCACATTTCTCCCAAATAGATCACATCTTTTCCAAGAAATGCCAGGATTCCTCCTGAAATAGGACCTTCTCACCCAAAACTACAAGCCTTCTCCCCCAAATTGGACATTTTCTTCCAGACATGCCACATTTCTCCCAAACACATCACATCTTCTCCAAGAAATACCAGCTTTCCCCCTTCAAATAGGACCTTTTCACCCACAAATACCTGTTTTATCTCCCAAATAGGACATTTTCTTCCAGAAATGCCACATTTCTCCCAAATATATCACATCTTCTCCAAGAAATACCACGTTTCCCCCTTCAAATAGGACCTTATCACCCACAAATACCTATTTTTTTCCCCAAAATAGGACAGCTTCTTCCAGACATGCCACATTTCTCCCAAATATATCACATCTTCTCCAAGAAATACCAGCTTTCCCCCTTCAAATAGGACCTTATCACCCACATATACCTCTTTTATCCCCAAAAGAGGACAGTTTCTTCCAGAAATGCCACATTTCTCCCAAATATATCACATCTTCTCCAAGAAATACCAGGGTTCCCCCTTCAAATAGGAAATTTTCACCCACAAATACCTCTTTTATCCCCAAAATAGGACAGTTTCTTCCAGAAATGCCAGATTTCTCCCAAACACATCACATCTTCTCCAAGAAATACCAGCTTTCCCCCTTCAAATAGGACCTTTTCACCCACAAATACCTGTTTTATCCCCAAAATAGGACAGTTTCTTCCAGAAATGCCACATTTCTCCCAAATATACCACATCTTCTCCAAGAAATACCGCGTTTCCCCCTTCAAATAGGACCTTTTCACCCACAAATACCTTTTTTATCCCCTAAGTAGGACAGTTTCTTCCAGACATGCCACATTTCTCCCAAATATATCACATCTTCTCCAAGAAATACCAGGTTTCCCCCGTCAAATAGGACCTTTTCAACCACAAATACCTGTTTTATCCCTCAAATTGGACATATTCTTCCAGAAATGCCACATTTCTCCCAAATATATCACATCTTCTCCAAGAAATACCAGCTTTCCCCCTTCAAATAGGACCTTTTCACCCACAAATACCTCTTTTATACCCAAAATAGGACAGTTTCTTCCAGAAATGCCACATTTCTCCCAAATAGATCACAGCTTCTCCAAGAAATACCACGTTTCCCCCTTCAAATAGGACCTTTTCACCCACAAATACCTCTTTTATCCCCAAAAGAGGACAGTTTCTTCCAGAAATGCCACATTTCTCCCAAATATATCATATCTTCTCCAAGAAATACCAGGATTCCCCCTTCAAATAGGACCTTTTCACCCACAAATACCTCTTTTATCCCCAAAAGAGGACAGTTTCTTCCAGAAATGCCTCATTTCTCCCAAATATATCACATCTTCTCCAAGAAATACCAGGTTTCCCCCTCGAAATAGGACCTTTTCACACACAAATACCTGTTTTATCCCCAAAATACGACAGTTTCTTCCAGAAATGCCACAATTCTCCCAAATATATCACATCTTCTCCAAGAAATACCACGTTTCCCCCTTGAATTAGGAGCTTTTCTCCATGAAATACCTCTTTTATCCCCAAAAGAGGACATTTTCTTCCAGAAATGCCACATTTCTCCCAAATATATCACATCTTCTCCAAGAAATACCAGGTTTCCCCCTGGAAATAGGATCTTTTCAAACACTAATACCTCTTTTATCCCCAAAAGAGGACAGTTTCTTCCGGAAATGCCACATTTCTCCCATATATAGCACATCTTCTCCAAGAAATGCCAGGATTCCTCCTGAAATAGGACCTTCTCACCCAAAACTACCAGCCTTCTCCCCACAAATTGGACATTTTCTTCCAGAAATGCCACATTTCTCCCAAATATATCATATCTTCTCCAAGAAATACCAGGATTCCTCCTGAAATAGGACTTTCTCACCCAAAACTACCAGCCTTCTCCCCCCAAAAGAGGACATTTTCTTCCAGAAAGGCCACATTTCTCCCAAATAGATCACATCTTCTCCAAGAAATACCGGGGTTCCCCCTTCAAATAGGACCTTATCACCCACAAATACCTGTCTTATCCCCAAAATAGGACAGTTTCTGCGAGAAATGCCACATTTCTCCCAAATATATCACATCTTCTCCAAGAAATACCAGGGTTCCAACTTCAAATAGGACCTTTTCACCCACAAATACCTCTTTTATCCCCAAAAGAGGACAGTTTCTTCCAGAAATGCCACATTTCTCCCAAATATATCACATCTTCTCCAAGAAATAACAGGTATCCCCCTTCAAATACAACGTTTTCACCCACAAATACATCTTTTATCCCCAAAAGAGGACAGTTTCTTCCAGAAATGCCACATTTCTCCCAAATATATCACATCTTCTCCAAGAAATACCACGTTTCCCCC
The DNA here is from genome assembly GCA_030408155.1 of Lophura swinhoii. Taxonomy (NCBI): domain Eukaryota; kingdom Metazoa; phylum Chordata; class Aves; order Galliformes; family Phasianidae; genus Lophura; species Lophura swinhoii. The sequence continues at coordinate 5,755,731 of CM059475.1, forward strand.
TTCAAATAGGACCTTTTCACCCACAAATACCTCTTTTATCCCCAAAAGAGGACAGTTTCTTCCAGACATGCCACATTTCTCCCAAATATATCACATCTTCTCCAAGAAATACCACGTTTCCCCCGTCAAATAGGACCTTTTCAACCACAAATACCTGTTTTATCCCTCAAATTGGACATATTCTTCCTGAAATGCCAGATTTCTCCCAAACATATCACATCTTCTCCAAGAAATACCAGGTTTCCCCCTTCAAATAGGACCTTTTCACCCACAAATACCTCTTTTATCCCCAAAAGAGGACAGTTTCTTCCAGAAATGCCACATTTCTCCCAAACATATCACATCTCCTCCAAGAAATACCAGGATTCCTCCTGAAATAGGAACATTTCTCCCACAAATACCACCCTTCTCCCCCCAAATAGGACATTTTCTTCCAGACATGCCACATTTCTCCCAAATATATCACATCTTCTCCAAGAAATACCAGCTTTCCCCCTTCAAATAGGACCTTTTCACCCACAAATACCTGTTCTATCCCCATAAGAGGACAGTTTCTTCCAGAAATGCCACATTTCTCCCAAATACATCACATCTTCTCCAAGAAATACCAGGGTTCCCCCTTCAAATAGGACCTTTTCACCCACAAATACCTGTTTTATCCCCAAAAGAGGACAGTTTCTTCCTGACATGCCATATTTCTCCCAAATATATCATATCTTCTCCAAGAAATACCAGGGTTCCCCCTTCAAATAGGAAATTTTCACCCACAAATACCTGTTTTATCCCCAAAAGAGGACAGTTTCTTCCAGAAATGCCAGATTTCTCCAAAATATATCACATCTTCTCCAAGAAATACCAGCTTTCCCCCTTCAAATAGGACCTTTTCTCCGACAAATACCTGTTTTATCCCCAGAAGAGGACAGTTTCTGCCAGAAATGCCACATTTGTCCCAAATAGATCACATCTCCTCCAAGAAATGCCAGGATTCCTCCTGAAATAGGACCTTTTCTCCCACAAATACCTCTTTTATCCCTCAAATAGGACAGTTTCTTCCAGACATGCCACATTTCACTCAAACATATCACATCTTCTCCAAGAAATACCAGCTTTCCCCCTTCAAATAGGACCTTTTCACCCACAAATACCTCTTTTATCCCCAAAAGAGGACAGTTTCTGCCAGAAATGCCCGATTTCTCCCAAATATATCACATCTTCTCCAAGAAATACCAGGTTTCCCCCTTCAAATAGGACCTTTTCACCCACAAATACCTCTTTGATCCCCAAAAGAGGACAGTTTCTCATAGAAAGGCCACATTTCTCCCAAATATATCACATCTTCTCCAAGAAATACCAGGATTCCTCCTGAAATAGGACCTTTTCACATACAAATACCTCTTTTATCCCCAAAAGAGGACAGTTTCTTCCAGAAATGCCACATTTCTCCCAAATAGATCACATCTTCTCCAAGAAATACCAGGTTTCCCCCTTGAATTAGGACCTTTTCTCCATGAAAAACCTCTTTTATCCCCAAAAGAGGACATTTTCTTCCAGAAATGCCACATTTCTCCCAAATATATCACATCTTCTCCAAGAAATACCAGGTTTCCCCCTTCAAATAGGACCTTTTCAACCACTAATACCTCTTTTATCCCCAAAAGAGGACAGTTTCTTCCGGAAAGGCCACATTTCTCCCAAATATATCACATCTTCTCCAAGAAATGCCAGGATTCCTCCTGAAATAGGACCTTCTCTCCCAAAACTACCAGCCTTCTCCCCCCAAATTGGACATTTTCTTCCAGAAATGCCACATTTCTCCCAAATATATCACATCTCCTCCAAGAAATACCAGGATTCCTCCTGAAATAGGACCTTCTCACCCAAAACTACCAGCCTTCTCCCCCCAAATTGGACATTTTCTTCCAGAAAGGCCACATTTCTCCCAAATAGATCACGTCTTCTCCAAGAAATACCAGCTTTCCCCCTTCAAATAGGACCTTTTCTCCCACAAATACCTGTTTTATCCCCAAAATAGGACAGTTTCTTCCAGAAATGCCACATTTCTCCCAAATATATCACATCTTCTCCAAGAAATACCACGTTTCCCCCTTCAAATAGGACCTTTTCACCCACAAATACCTCTTTTATCCCCAAAAGAGGACAGTTTCTTCCAGACATGCCACATTTCTCCCAAATATATCACATCTTCTCCAAGAAATTCCAGGGTTCCCCCTTCAAATAGGACCTTATCACCCACAAATACCTCTTTTATCCCCAAAAGAGGACAGTTTCTTCCAGACATGCCACATTTCTCCCAAACACATCACATCTTCTCCAAGAAATAACAGCTTTCCCCCTTCAAATAGGACCTTTTCACCCACAAATACCTGTTTTATCCCCAAAATAGGACAGTTTCTTCCAGGAATGCCAGATTTCTCCCAAATATATCACATCTTCTCCAAGAAATAACAGGTTTCCCCCATCAAATAGGACTTTTTCACCCACAAATACCTCTTTTATCCCCAAAAGAGGACAGTTTCTTCCAGAAATGCCACATTTCTCCCAAATATATCACATCTTCTCCAAGAAATACCAGGATTCCTCCTGAAATAGGACCTTCTCACCCACAACTACCAGCCTTCTCCCCACAAATTGGACATTTTCTTCCAGAAATGCCACATTTCTCCCAAATATATCACATCTTCTCCAAGAAATACCACGATTCCCCCTTCAAATAGGACCTTTTCAACCACTAATACCTCTTTTATCCCCAAAAGAGGACAGTTTCTTCCAGAGATGCCACATTTCTCCCAAATATATCACATCTTCTCCAAGAAATACCAGGATTCCTTCTGAAATATGACCTTCTCACCCACTAATACCAGGCTTCTCCCCACAAATTGGACAGTTTCTTCCAGAAATGCCTCATTTCTCCCAAATATATCACATCTTCTCCATGAAATACCAGGTTTCCCCCTCGAAATAGGACCTTTTCACCCACATATACCTCCTTTATCCCCAAAATACGACAGTTTCTTCCAGAAATGCCACATTTCTCCCAAATATATCACATCTTCTCCAAGAAATACCATGTTTCCCCCTTGAATTAGGACCTTTTCTCCATGAAATACATCTTTTATCCCCAAAAGAGGACATTTTCTTCCAGAAATGCCACATTTCTCCCAAATATATCACATCTTCTCCAAGAAATACCAGGTTTCCCCCTGGAAATAGGATCTTTTCAAACACTAATACCTCTTTTATCCCCAAAAGAGGACAGTTTCTTCCGGAAAGGCCACATTTCTCCCAAATAGATCACATCTTCTCCAAGAAATGCCAGGATTCCTCCTGAAATAGGACCTTCTCACCCAAAACTACAAGCCTTCTCCCCCCAAATTGGACATTTTCTTCCAGACATGCCACATTTCTCCCAAATAGATCACATCTTCTCCAAGAAATACCAGCTTTCCCCCTTCAAATAGGACCTTTTCACCCACAAATACCTGTTTTATCCCCCAAATAGGACATTTTCTTCCAGAAATGCCACATTTCTCCCAAATATATCACATCTTCTCCAAGAAATACCACGTTTCCCCCTTCAAATAGGACCTTATCACCCACAAATACCTGTTTTATCCCCAAAATAGGACAGCTTCTTCCAGACATGCCACATTTCTCCCAAATATATCACATCTTCTCCAAGAAATACCAGCTTTCTCCCTTCAAATAGGACCTTATCACCCACAAATACCTCTTTTATCCCCAAAAGAGGACAGTTTCTTCCAGAAATGCCACATTTCTCCCAAATAGATCACATCTTCTCCAAGAAATACCACGTTTCCCCCTTCAAATAGGACCTTTTCACCAACAAATACCTCTTTTATCCCCAAAATAGGACAGTTTCTTCCAGAAATGCCAGATTTCTCCCAAACACATCACATCTTCTCCAAGAAATACCAGGTTTCCCCCTTCAAATAGGACCTTTTCACCCACAAATACCTCTTTTATCCCCAAAATAGGACAGTTTCTTCCAGAAATGCCACATTTCTCCCAAATATACCACATCTTCTCCAAGAAATACCGCGTTTCCCACTTCAAATAGGACCTTTTCACAAACAAATACCTTTTTTATCCCCAAAAGAGGACAGTTTCTTCCAGACATGCCACATTTCTCCCAAATATATCACATCTTCTCCAAGAAATACCAGGTTTCGCCCGTCAAATAGGACCTTTTCAACCACAAATACCTGTTTTATCCCTCAAATTGGACATATTTTTCCAGAAATGCCAGATTTCTCCCAAATATATCACATCTTCTCCAAGAAATACCACGTTTCCCCCTTCAAATAGGACCTTTTCACCCACAAATACCTCTTTTATCCCCAAAATAGGACAGTTTCTTCCAGAAATGCCACATTTCTCCCAAATATATCACATCTTCTCCAAGAAATACCACGTTTCCCCCTTCAAATAGGACCTTTTCACCCACAAATACCTCTTTTATCCCCAAAAGAGGACAGTTTCTTCCAGACATGCCACATTTCTCCCAAATATATCATATCTTCTCCAAGAAATACCAGGTTTCCCCCTTCAAATAGGACCTTTTCACCCACAAATACCTCTTTTATCCCCAATGAGGACAGTTTCTTCCAGAAATGCCACATTTCTCCCAAACATATCACATCTCCTCCAAGAAATACCAGGATTCCTCCTGAAATAGGACCTTTTCTCCCACAAGTACCAGCCTTCTCCCCCAATATAGGACATTTTCTTCCAGACATGCCACATTTCTCCCAAATATATCACATCTTCTCCAAGAAATACCAGGTTTTCCCCTGGAAATAGGACCTTTTCACCCACACATGCCTCTTTTATACCCAGAAGAGGACAGTTTCTTCCAGACATGCCACATTTCTCCCAAATATATCACATCTTCTCCAAGAAATACCAGGATTCCTCCTGAAATGGGACCTTCTCACCCAAAACTACGAGCCTTCTCCCCACAAATTGGACATTTTCTTCCAGAAATGCCTCATTTCTCCCAAATATATCACATCTTCTACAAGAAATACCAGGTTTCTCCCTTCAAATAGGACCTTTTCACCCACAAATACCTCTTTTATCCCCAAAATTGGACAGTTTCTTCCAGAAATGCCACATTTCTCCCAAATATATCACATCTTCTCCAAGAAATACCAGGGTTCCCCCTTCAAATAGGACCTTTTCACCCACAAATACCTCTTTTATCCCCAAAAGAGGACAGTTTCTTCCAGAAAGGCCACATTTCTCCCAAATATATCACATCTTCTCCAAGAAATAACAGGTTTCCCCCATCAAATAGGACTTTTTCACCCACAAATACCTCTTTTATCCCCAAAATAGGACAGTTTCTTCCAGAAATGCCACATTTCTCCCAAATATATCACATCTTCTCCAAGAAATACCAGGATTCCTCCTGAAATAGGACCTTCTCACCCACAACTACCAGCCTTCTCCCCACAAATTGGACATTTTCTTCCAGATAGGCCACATTTCTCCCAAATATATCACATCTTCTCCAAGAAATACCACGATTCCCCCTTCAAATAGGACCTTTTCACCCACAAATACCTCTTTTATCCCCAAAAGAGGACAGTTTCTTCCAGAAATGCCACATTTCTCCCAAATAGATCACATCTTCTCCAAGAAATACCAGGATTCCTTCTGAAATATGACCTTCTCACCCACTAATACCAGGCTTCTCCCCACAAATTGGACAGTTTCTTCCAGAAATGCCTCATTTCTCCCAAATATATCACATCTTCTCCAAGAAATACCAGGTTTCCCCCTCGAAATAGGACCTTTTCACCCACAAATACCTCTTTTATCCCCAAAATACGACAGTTTCTTCCAGAAATGCCACATTTCTCCCAAATATATCACATCTTCTCCAAGAAATACCACGTTTCCCCCTTGAATTAGGACCTTTTCTCCATGAAATACCTCTTTTATCCCCAAAAGAGGACAGTTTCTTCCGGAAAGGCCACATTTCTCCCAAATAGATCACATCTTTTCCAAGAAATGCCAGGATTCCTCCTGAAATAGGACCTTCTCACCCAAAACTACAAGCCTTCTCCCCCAAATTGGACATTTTCTTCCAGACATGCCACATTTCTCCCAAATAGATCACATCTTCTCCAAGAAATACCAGCTTTCCCCCTTCAAATAGGACCTTTTCACCCACAAATACCTGTTTTATTTCCCAAATAGGACATTTTCTTCCAGAAATGCCACATTTCTCCCAAATATATCACATCTTCTCCAAGAAATACCACGTTTCCCCCTTCAAATAGGACCTTATCACCCACAAATACCTGTTTTATCCCCAAAATAGGACAGCTTCTTCCAGACATGCCAAATTTCTCCCAAATATATCACATCTTCTCCAAGAAATACCAGCTTTCCCCCTTCAAATAGGACCTATTCTCCATGAAATACCTCTTTTATCCCCAAAAGAGGACAGTTTCTTCCAGAAATGCCACATTTCTCCCAAATAGATCACATCTTCTCCAAGAAATACCAGGGTTCCCCCTTCAAATAGGAAATTTTCACCCACAAATACCTCTTTTATCCCCAAAATAGGACAGTTTCTTCCAGAAATGCCAGATTTCTCCCAAACACATCACATCTTCTCCAAGAAATACCAGGTTTCCCCCTTCAAATAGGACCTTTTCACCCACAAATACCTGTTTTATCCCCAAAATAGGACAGTTTCTTCCAGAAATGCCACATTTCTCCCAAATATACCACATCTTCTCCAAGAAATACCGCGTTTCCCCCTTCAAATAGGACCTTTTCACCCACAAATACCTTTTTTATCCCCTAAGTAGGACAGTTTCTTCCAGACATGCCACATTTCTCCCAAATATATCACATCTTCTCCAAGAAATACCAGGTTTCGCCCGTCAAATAGGACCTTTTCAACCACAAATACCTGTTTTATCCCTCAAATTGGACATATTCTTCCAGAAATGCCAGATTTCTCCCAAATATATCACATCTTCTCCAAGAAATACCAGCTTTCCCCCTTCAAATAGGACCTTTTCACCCACAAATACCTCTTTTATACCCAAAATAGGACAGTTTCTTCCAGAAATGCCACATTTCTCCCAAATATATCACATCTTCTCCAAGAAATACCACGTTTCCCCCTTCAAATAGGACCTTTTCACCCACAAATACCTCTTTTATCCCCAAAATAGGACAGTTTCTTCCAGAAATGCCAGATTTCTCCCAAATATATCATATCTTCTCCAAGAAATACCAGGATTCCCCCTTCAAATAGGACCTTTTCACCCACAAATACCTCTTTTATCCCCAAAAGAGGACAGTTTCTTCCAGAAATGCCTCATTTCTCCCAAATATATCACATCTTCTCCAAGAAATACCAGGTTTCCCCCTCGAAATAGGACCTTTTCACACACAAATACCTGTTTTATCCCCAAAATACGACAGTTTCTTCCAGAAATGCCACATTTCTCCCAAATATATCACATCTTCTCCAAGAAATTCCACGTTTCCCCCTTGAATTAGGAGCTTTTCTCCATGAAATACCTCTTTTATCCCCAAAAGAGGACAGTTTCTTCCGGAAATGCCACATTTCTCCCATATATAGCACATCTTCTCCAAGAAATGCCAGGATTCCTCCTGAAATAGGACCTTCTCACCCAAAACTACCAGCCTTCTCCCCACAAATTGGACATTTTCTTCCAGAAATGCCACATTTCTCCCAAATATATCATATCTTCTCCAAGAAATACCAGTATTCCTCCTGAAATAGGACCTTCTCACCCAAAACTACCAGACTTCTCCCCCCAAAAGAGGACATTTCCTTCCAGAAAGGCCACATTTCTCCCAAATAGATCACATCTTCTCCAAGAAATACCAGCTTTCCCCCTTCAAATAGGACCTTTTCTCCCACAAATACCTGTTTTATCCCCAAAAGAGGACAGTTTCTTCCAGACATGCCACATTTCTCCCAAATATATCACTTCTTCTCCAAGAAATACCTGCTTTCCCCCTTCAAATAGGACCTTTTCAACCACAAATACCTGTTCTATCCCCAAAATAGGACAGCTTCTTCCAGACATGCCAAATTTCTCCCAAATATATCACATCTTCTCCAAGAAATACCACGTTTCCCCCTTCAAATAGGACCTTATCACCCACAAATACCAGTCTTATCCCCAAACTAGGACAGTTTCTGCGAGAAATGCCACATTTCTCCCAAATATATCACATCTTCTCCAAGAAATACCAGGGTTCCAACTTCAAATAGGACCTTTTCACCCACAAATACCTCTTTTATCCCCAAAAGAGGACAGTTTCTTCCAGAAATGCCACATTTCTCCCAAATATATCACATCTTCTCCAAGAAATAACAGGTATCCCCCTTCAAATACAACGTTTTCACCCACAAATACATCTTTTATCCCCAAAAGAGGACAGTTTCTTCCAGAAATGCCACATTTCTCCCAAATATACCACATCTTCTCCAAGAAATACCACGTTTCCCCCTTCAAATAGGACCTTTTCACCCACAAATACCTGTTTTATCCCCAAAAGAGGACAGTTTCTTCCAGACATGCCACATTTCTCCCAAATATATCACATCTTCTCCAAGAAATACCACGTTTCCCCCGTCAAATAGGACCTTTTCAACCACAAATACCTGTTTTATCCCTCAAATTGGACATATTCTTCCTGAAATGCCAGATTTCTCCCAAACATATCACATCTTCTCCAAGAAATACCACGTTTCCCCCTTCAAATAGGACCTTTTCACCCACAAATACCTCTTTTATCCCCAAAAGAGGACAGTTTCTGCCAGAAATGGCACATTTCTCCCAAACATATCACATCTCCTCCAAGAAATACCAGGATTCCTCCTGAAATAGGAACATTTCTCCCACAAATACCACCCTTCTCCCCCCAAATAGGACATTTTCTTCCAGACATGCCACATTTCTCCCAAATATATCACATCTTCTCCAAGAAATACCAGCTTTCCCCCTTCAAATAGGACCTTTTCACCCACAAATACCTGTTCTATCCCCATAAGAGGACAGTTTCTTCCAGAAATGCCACATTTCTCCCAAATACATCACATCTTCTCCAAGAAATACCAGGTTTCCCCCTTCAAATAGGACCTTTTCACCCACAAATACCTGTTTTATCCCCAAAACAGGACAGTTTCTTCCTGACATGCCACATTTCTCCCAAATATATCATATCTTCTCCAAGAAATACCAGGGTTCCCCCATCAAATAGGTAATTTTCACCCACAAATACCTGTTTTATCCCCAAAGAGGACAGTTTCTTCCAGAAATGCCAGATTTCTCCCAAATATATCACATCTTCTACAAGAAATACCAGCTTTCCCCCTTCAAATAGGACCTTTTCTCCGACAAATACCTGTTTTATCCCCAGAAGAGGACAGTTTCTGCCAGAAATGCCACATTTGTCCCAAATAGATCACATCTCCTCCAAGAAATACCAGGATTCCTCCTGAAATAGGACCTTTTCTCCCACAAATACCTCTTTTATCCCTCAAATAGGACAGTTTCTTCCAGACATGCCACATTTCACTCAAACATATCACATCTTCTCCAAGAAATACCAGCTTTCCCCCTTCAAATAGGACCTTTTCACCCACAAATACCTCTTTTATCCCCAAAAGAGGACAGTTTCTGCCAGAAATGCCCGATTTCTCCCAAATATATCACATCTTCTCCAAGAAATACCAGCTTTCCCCCTTCAAATAGGACCTTTTCACCCACAAATACCTCTTTGATCCCCAAAAGAGGACAGTTTCTCATAGAAAGGCCACATTTCTCCCAAATATATCACATCTTCTCCAAGAAATACCAGGATTCCTCCTGAAATAGGACCTTTTCACATACAAATACCTCTTTTATCCCCAAAAGAGGACAGTTTCTTCCAGAAATGCCACATTTCTCCCAAATATATCACATCTTCTCCAAGAAATACCAGCTTTCCCCCTTCAAATAGGACCTTTTCAACCACAAATACCTGTTTTATGCCCAGAATACGACAGTTTCTTCCAGAAATGCCACATTCCTCCCAAATAGATCACATCTTCTCCAAGAAATACCAGGTTTCCCCCTTGAATTAGGACCTTTTCTCCATGAAAAACCTCTTTTATCCCCAAAAGAGGACATTTTCTTCCAGACATGCCACATTTCTCCCAAATATATCACATCTTCTCCAAGAAATACCAGGTTTCCCCCTACAAATAGGACCTTTTCAACCACTAATACCTCTTTTATCCCCAAAAGAGGACAGTTTCTTCCCGAAAGGCCACATTTCACCCAAATATATCACATCTTCTCCAAGAAATGCCAGGATTCCTCCTGAAATAGGACCTTCTCACCCAAAACTACCAGCCTTCTCCCCCCAAATTGGACATTTTCTTCCAGAAATGCCACATTTCTCCCAAATATATCACATCTCCTCCAAGAAATACCAGGATTCCTCCTGAAATAGGACCTTCTCACCCAAAACTACCAGCCTTCTCCCCCCAAATTGGACATTTTCTTCCAGAAAGGCCACATTTCTCCCAAATAGATCACATCTTCTCCAAGAAATACCAGCTTTCCCCCTTCAAATAGGACCTTTTCTCCCACAAATACATGTTTTATCCCCAAAATAGGACAGTTTCTTCCAGACATGCCACATTTCTCCCAAATAGATCACATCTTCTCCAAGAAATACCAGGTTTCCCCCTTCAAATAGGACCTTTTCACCCACAAATACCTCTTTTATCCCCAAAAGAGGACAGCTTCTTCCAGACATGCCACATTTCTCCCAAATATATCACATCTTCTCCAAGAAATTCCAGGGTTCCCCCTTCAAATAGGACCTTATCACCCACAAATACCTCTTTTATCCCCAAAAGAGGACAGTTTCTTCCAGACATGCCACATTTCTCCCAAATATATCACATCTTCTCCAAGAAATACCAGGTTTCCCCCTTCAAATAGGACCTTTTCACCCACAAATACCTGTTTTATCCCCAAAATAGGACAGTTTCTTCCAGGAATGCCACATTTCTCCCAAATATATCACATCTTCTCCAAGAAATACCAGGTTTCCCCCTTCAAATAGGACCTTTTCAACCACTAATACCTCTTTTATCCCCAAAAGAGGACAGTTTCTTCCAGAAATGGCACATTTCTCCCAAACATATCACATCTCCTCCAGGAAATACCAGGATACCTCCTGAAATAGGAACATTTCTCCCACAAATACCACCCTTCTCCCCCCAAATAGGACATTTTCTTCCAGACATGCCACATTTCTCCCAAATATATCACATCTTCTCCAAGAAATACCAGGTTTTCCCCTGGAAATAGGACCTTTTCACCCACAAATACCTGTTCTATCCCCATAAGAGGACAGTTTCTTCCAGAAATGCCACATTTCTCCCAAATATATCACATCTTCTCCAAGAAATACCAGGGTTCCCCCTTCAAATAGGACCTTTTCTCCCACAAATACCTCTTTTATCCCCAAAAGAGGACAGTTTCTGCCAGAAATGCCACATTTCTCCCAAATAGATCATATCTCCTCCAAGAAATAACAGGATTCCTCCTGAAATAGGACCTTTTCTCCCACAAATACCTCTTTTATCCCTGAAATAGGACAGTTTCTTCCAGGAATGCCATATTTCACCCAAACATATCACATCTTCTCCAAGAAATACCAGCTTTCCCCCTTCAAATAGGACCTTTTCACACACAAGTACCTGTTTTATCCCCAAAAGAGGACAGTTTCTTCCTGTCATGCCACATTTCTCCCAAATAGATCACATCTCCTCCAAGAAATACCAGCTTTCCCCCTTCAAATAGGACCTTTTCTCCCACAAATACCTCTTTTATGCCCAAAACAGGACATTTTCTTCCAGACATGCCAGATTTCTCCCAAATATATCACATCTTCTCCAAGAAATACCAGGTTTCCCCCTTCAAAGAGGACCTTTTCACCCACAAATACCTCTTTTATCCCTCAAATAGGACAGTTTCTTCCAGAAATGCCTCATTTCTCCCAAATATATCACATCTTCTCCAAGAAATACCAGCTTTCCCCCTTCAAATAGGACCTTTTCAACCACAAATACCTCTTTTATCCCCAAAAGAGGACAGTTTCTTCCAGAAATGCCACATTCCTCCCAAATATATCACATCTTCTCCAAGAAATACCAGGTTTCCCCCTTGAATTAGGACCTTTTCTCCATGAAATACCTCTTTTATCCCCAAAAGAGGACAGCTTCTTCCAGACATGCCACATTTCTCCCAAATAGATCACCTCTTCTCCAAGAAATAACAGGTTTCCCCGGGGAAATAGGACTTTTTCACCCACAAATACCTCTTTTATCCCCAAAAGAGGAAAGTTTCTTCCAGAAATGCCACATTTCTCCCAAATATATCACATATTCTCCAAGAAATACCAGGTTTCCCCCTTCAAATAGGACCTTATCACCCACAAATACCTCTTTTATCCCCCAAATAGGACAGTTTCTGCCATACATGCCATAGTTCTCCCAAATATACCACATTTTCTCCATGAAATACCTGCTTTCCCCCTTCAAATAGGACCTTTTCTCCCACAAATACCTGTTTCATCCCCAAAAGAGGACAGTTTCTTCCAGAAATGCCACATTCCTCCCAAATATATCACATCTTCTCCAAGAAATACCAGGTTTCCCCCTTCAAATAGGACCTTTTCACCCACAAATACCTCTTTATCCCCAAAAGAGGACAGTTTCTTCCAGAAAGGCCAGATTGCTCCCAAATATAGCACATCTTCTCCAAGAAATACCAGGTTTCCCCCTAGAAATAAGACCTTTTCACCTACAAATACCTGTTTTATCCCCAAAATACGACAGTTTCTTCCAGAAATGCCACATTTCTCCCAAACATATCACATCTTCTCCAAGAAATACCACGTTTACCCCTTCAAATAGGACCTATTCACCCTCAAATACATCTTTTATCCCCAGAAGAGGACAGTTTCTTCCAGACATGCCACATTTCTCCCAAATATATCACATCTTCTCCAAGAAATACCACGTTTCCCCCTTCAAATAGGACCTTTTCACCCACAAATACCAGTTTTATCTCCAAAAGAGGACAGTTTCTTGCAGAAATGCCACATTTCTCCCAAATATATCACATCTTCTCCAAGAAATACCACGTTTCCCCCTTCAAATAGGACCTTTTCACCCACTAATACCTCTTTTATCCCCAAAAGAGGACAGTTTCTTCCAGAAATGCCACATTTCTCCCAAATATATCACATCTTCTCCAAGAAATACCAGCTTTCCCCCTACAAATAGGACCTTTTCACCCACAAATACCTCTTTTATCCCCAAAAGAGGACAGTTTCTTCCAGACATGCCAGATTTCTCCCAAACATATCACATCTTCTCCAAGAAATACCAGGTTTCCCCCTTCAAATAGGACCTTTTCACCCACAAATACCTGTTTTATCCCCAAAATAGGACAGTTTCTTCCAGAAAGGCCATATTTCTCCCAAATAGATCACATCTTCTCCAAGAAATACCACGTTTCCCCCTTCAAATAGGACCGTTTCACCCACAAATACCTCTTTTATCCCCAAAAGAGGACAGTTTCTTCCAGACATGCCACATTTCTCCCAAATAGATCACATCTTCTCCAAGAAATACCAGGTTTCCCCCCTCAAATAGGTACTTTTCTCGCACTAATACCAGCCTTCTCCCCCCAAATCGGACAGTTTCTTCCAGAAATGCCACATTTCTCCCAAACATATCACATCTTCTCCAAGAAATACCAGGTTTCCCCCTTCAAATAGGACCTTTTCACCCACAAATACCTCTTTTATCCCCAAAAGAGGACAGTTTCTTCCAGAAATGCCTGATTTCTCCCAAATATATCAAATCTTCTCCAAATAATACCAGATTTCCCCCTTCAAATAGGACCTTTTCAACCACTAATAGCAGGCTTCTCCCCCAAATAGGACAGTTTCTTCCAGAAATGCCAGATTTCTCCCAAACACATCTCATCTTCTCCAAAAAATACCAGGTTTCCCCCTGGAAATAGGACCTTTTCACCCACAAATACCTCTTTTATCCCCAAAATAGGACAGTTTCTTCCAGACATGCCACATTTCTCCCAAATATATCACATGTCCTTCAAGAAATACCAGCTTTCCCCCTTCAAATAGGACCTTTTCACCCACAAATACCTCTTTTATCCCTCAATTAGAACAGTTTCTTCCAGACATGCCACATTTCTCCCAAATAGATCACATCTTCTCCAAAAAATACCAGGGTTCCCCCTTCAAATATGACCTTTTCACCCACAAATACCTCTTTTATCCCCAAAAGAGGACAGTTTCTTCCTGACATGCCACATTTCTCCCAAACATATCACATCTTCTCCAAGAAATAACAGGTTTCCCCCTTCAAATAGGACCTTTTCAACCACTAATACCTGTTTTATCCTCAAAAGAGGACAGTTTCTTCCAGAAATGCCACATTTCTCCCAAACATATCACATCTCCTCCAAGAAATACCAGGATTCCTCCTGAAATAGGAACTTTTCTCCCACAAATACCACCCTTCTCCCCCCAAATAGGACATTTTCTTCCAGACATGCCACATTTCTCCCAAATATATCACCTCTTCTCCAAGAAATACCAGGTTTTCCCCTGGAAATAGGTCCTTTTCACCCACAAATACCTGTTCTATCCCCTTAAGAGGACAGTTTCTTCCAGAAATGCCACATTTCTCCCAAATATATCACATCTTCTCCAAGAAATACCAGGTTTCCCCCTTCAAATAGGACCTTTTCACCCACAAATACCTGTTTTATCCCCAAAATAGGACAGTTTCTTCCAGAAAGGCCACATTTCTCCCAAATATATCACATCTTCTCCAAGAAATACCAGCTTTCCCCCTTCAAATAGGACCTTTTCACCCGCAAATACCTCTTTTATCCCCAAAAGAGGACAGTTTCTTCCATACATGCCACATTTCTCCCAAATATATCACATCTTCTCCAAGAAATACCAGGGTTCCCCCTTCCAATAAGACCTTTTCAACCACTAATACCTCTTTTATCCCCAAAAGAGGACAGTTTCTTCCAGAAATGCCACATTTCTCCCAAATATATCACATCTTCTCCAAGAAATGCCAGGATTCCTCCTGAAATAGGACCTTCTCACCCAAAACTACCAGCCTTCTCCCCCCAAATTGGACATTTTCTTCCAGAAAGGCCACATTTCTCCCAAATAGATCACATCTTCTCCAAGAAATGCCAGGATTCCTCCTGAAATAGGACCTTCTCACCCAAAACTACCAGCCTTCTCCCCCAAATTGAACATTTTCTTCCAGACATGCCACATTTCTCCCAAATATATCACCTCTTCTCCAAGAAATACCAGGTTTCCCCCTTCAAATAGGACCTTTTCACCCACAAATACCTCTTTTATCCCCAAAAGAGGACAGTTTCTTCCAGAAATGCCACATTTCTCCCAAATATACCACATCTTCTCCAAGAAATAACAGGTTTCCCCCTTCAAATAGGACCTTTTCACCCACAAATGCCTGTTTTATCCCCAAAAGAGGACAGTTTCTTCCAGAAATGCCACATTTCTCCCAAATAGATCACATCTTCTCCAAGAAATGCCAGGTTTCCCCCTTCAAATACGACATTTTCACCCACAAATACCTCTTTTATCCCCAAAAGAGGACAGTTTCTTCCAGAAATGCCACATTTCTCCCAAATATATCACATCTCCTGCAAGAACTACCAGCTTTCCCCCTTCAAATAGGACCTTTTCACCCACAAATACCTCTTTTATCCCCAAAATAAGACAGTTTCTTCCAGACATGCCACATTTCTCCCAAATATATCACATCTTCTCCAAGAAATACCAGGTTTCCCCCTTCAAATACAACCTTTTCACCCACAAATACCTCTTTTATCCACAAAATTGGACAGTTTCTTCCAGAAATGCCACATTTCTCCCAAATAGATCACATCTTCTCCAAGAAATACAAGTATTCCTCCTGAAATAGGACCTTTCACCCACAAATGCCTGTTTTATCCCCAAAAGAGGACAGTTTCTTCCAGACATGCCACATTTCTCCCAAATATATCACATCTCCTCAAAGAAATACCAGCTTTCCCCCTTCAAATAGGAACTTTTCACCCACAAATACCTCTTTGATCCCCAAAAGAGGACAGTATCTTCCTGACATGCCAGATTTCACCCAAATAGATCACATCTTCTCCAAGAAATTCCACGGTTCCCCCTTCAAATAGGACATTATCACACACAAATACCTCTTTTATCCCCAAAATACGACAGTTTCTTCCAGGAATGCCACATTTCTCCCAAATATATCGCATCTCCACCAAGAAATACCAGGTTTTCCCCTGGAAATAGGACCTTTTCACCCACAAATACCACTTTTATCCCCAAAAGAGGACAGTTTCTTCCAGACATGCCACATTTCTCCCAAATATATCGCATCTCCACCAAGAAATACCAGGTTTTCCCCTGGAAATAGGACCTTTTCACCCACAAATACCTCTTTTATCCCCAAAAATAGGACAGTTTCTTCCAGAAATGCCACATTTCTCCCAAATCTATCACATCTTCTCCAAGATATACCAGCTTTCCCCCTTCAAATAGGACCTTGTCACCCACAAATACCTCTTTTATCCCTAAAAGAGGACAGTTTCTTCCAGATATGCCACATTTCTCCCAAATATATCACATCTTCTCCAAGAAATACCAGGTTTCCCCCTTCAAAGAGGACCTTGTCACCCACAAATACCTCTTTTATGCCCAAAATAGGACATTTTCTGCCATAAAGGCCACATTTCTCCCAAATATATCACATCTTCTCCAAGAAATACCAGGATTCCCCCTTCAAATAGGACCTTTTCACCCACAAATACCTGTTTTATCCCTCAAATTGGACATTTTCTTCCAGAAATGCCACATTTCTCCCAAATATATCACATCTTCTCCAAGAAATACCAGCTTTCCCCCTTCAAATAGGAACTTTTCACCCACAAATACCTCTTTTATCCCCAAAAGAGGACAGTTTCTTCCAGACATGCCACATTTCTCCGAAATAGATCACATCTTCTCCAAGAAATACCACGTTTCCCCCTTCAAATAGGACCTTTTCACCCACAAATACCTCTTTTATCCCCAAAATAAGACAGTTTCTTCCAGAAATGCCACATTTCTCCCAAATAGATCACATCTTCTCCAAGAAATACCAGGGTTCCCTGTTCAAATAGGACCTTTTCACCCAAAAATACCTCTTTGATCCCCAAAAGTGGACAGTTTCTTCCAGACATGCCACATTTCTCCCAAATATATCACATCTTCTCCAAGACATACCAGCTTTCCCCCTTCAAATAGGACCTTTTAACCCACAAATACCTGTTTTATCCCCAAAATAGGGCAGTTTCTTCCAGAAATGCCACATTTCTCCCAAATAGATCACATCTTCTCCAAGAAATACCAGGTTTCCCTCTTCAAATAGGACCATTTCACCCACTAATACCTGTTTTATCCCTCAAATTGGACATTTTCTTCCAGAAATACCACATTTCTCCCAAATAAATCACATCTTCTCCAAGAAATACCAGCTTTCCCCCTTCAATTAGGACCTTTTCACCCACAAATACCTGTTTGATCCCCAAAATAGAACAGTTTCTTCCAGAAATGCCAGATTTCTCAGAAACATATCACATCTTCTCCAAGAAATACCAGGTTTCCCCCTTGAAATAGGTCCTTTTCACCCACAAATACCTCTTTTATCCCCAAAAGAGGACAGTTTCTTCCAGAAAGGCCACATTGCTCCCAAATATATCACATCTTCTCCAAGAAATACCAGGTTTCCCCCTTCATAGAGGTCCTTTTCACCCACAAATACCTGTTTGATCCCCAAAAGAGGACAGTTTCTTCCAGAAATGCCACATTTCTCCCAAATATATCACATCTTCTCCAAGAAATACCGGATTTCAAAATTCAAATAGGACCTTTTCACCGAAAAATACCTGTTTGATCCCCAAAATATGACAGTTTCTTCCAGAAATGCCACATTTCTCCCAAATAGATCACATCTTCTCCAAGAAATACCAGGTTTCCCCCTTCAAATAGGATCTTTTCACCCACAAATACCTGTTTTATCCCCAAAATACGACAGTTTCTTCCAGACATGCCACATTTCTCCCAAATATATCACATCTTCTCCAAGAAATACCACGGTTCCCCCTTCAAATAGGTCCTTTTCCCCCACAAATACCTCTTTTATCCCCAAAAGAGGACAGTTTCTTCCAGAAATGCCACATTTCTCCCAAATATAACACATTTTATCCAAGAAATACCAGGGTTCCCCCTTCAAATAGGACCTTTTCACCCTCAAATACCTCTTTTATCCCCAAAATAGGACACTTTCCTCCAGAAATGCCACATTTCTCCCAAATATATCACATCTTCTCCAAGATGTACCGGATTTCACCATTCAAATAGGACCTTTTCACCCACAAATACCTGTTTTATCCCCAAAATAGGACAGTTTCTTCCAGACATGCCAGATTTCTCCCAAACATATCACATCTTCTCCAAGAAATACCAGCTTTCACCCTTCAAATAGGACCTTTTCACCCACAAATACCTGTTTTATCCCCAAAATAGGACAGTTTCTTCCAGACATGCCACATTTCTCCCAAATATATCACATCTTCTCCAAGAAATACCAGGTTTCCCCCTGGAAATAGGAACTTTTCACCAACAAATGCCTGTTTTATCCCCAAAATACGACAGTTTCTTCCAGAAATGCCAGATTTCTACCAAATATATCAGATCTTCTCCAAGAAATACCAGGGTTCACTCTTGAAATAGGATCTTTTCACCCACAAATACCTCTTTGATCCCCAAAATAGGACAGTTTCTTCCAGAAATGCCACATTTCTCCCAAATATATCACATCTTCTCCAAGAAATACCGGATTTCAAAATTCAAATAGGACCTTTTCACCGAAAAATACCTGTTTGATCCCCAAAATACGACAGTTTCTTCCAGAAATGCCACATTTCTCCCAAATATATCACATCTTCTCCAAGAAATACCAGCTTTCCCCCTTCAAATAGGACCTTATCTCCAACAAATACCTCTTTTATCCCTCAAATAGGACAGTTTCTTCCAGAAATGCCACATTTCTCCCAAATAAATCACATCTTCTCCAAGAAATACCAGGTTTCCCCCTGGAAATAGGACCTTTTCACCCACAAATACCTCTTTTATCCCCAAAATAGGACAGTTTCTTCCAGAAATGCCACATTTCTCCCAAATATATAACACATTTTATCCAAGAAATACGAGGGTTCCCCCTTCAAATAGGACCTTTTCACCAAAAATACCAGCCTTCTCCCCGCAAATTGGACATTTTCTTCCAGAAATGCCTGATTTCTCCCAAAAATATCACATCTGCTCCAGGAAATACCAGCATTCTTCCTTGAAATAGGAACTTTTCACCCACAAATACCTCTTTGATCCCCAAAATAGGACAGTTTATCCCAGAAATGCCACATTTCTCCCAAATAGATCACATCTTCTCCAAGAAATACCAGGATTCCCCCTTCAAATAGGACCTCTTCACCCACAAAAACCTCATTTATCCCCTAAAGAGGACAGTTTCTTCCAGAAATGCCACATTTCTCCCAAATAGATCACATCTTCTCCAAGAAATACCACGTTTCCCCCTTGAAATAGGACCTTTTCACCCACAAATACCTGTTTGACCCCCCAAATTGGACATTTTCTTCCAGAAATGCCACATTTCTCCCAAATATATCACATCTTCTCCAAGAAATACCACGTTTCCCCCTTCAAATAGGACCTTTTCACCCACAAATACCTCTTTTATCCCCTAAAGAGGACAGTTTCTTCCAGAAATGCCAAATTACTCCCAAATATATCACATCTCCTGCAAGAACTACCAGCTTTCCCCCTTCAAATAGGACCTTTTCAACC
Source organism: Lophura swinhoii (assembly GCA_030408155.1). Lineage (NCBI taxonomy): Eukaryota > Metazoa > Chordata > Aves > Galliformes > Phasianidae > Lophura > Lophura swinhoii. Next base: position 5,775,834 of record CM059475.1, read on the forward strand.
ACAAATACCTGTTTAATACCCAAAATAGGACAGTTTCTTCCAGACATGCCACATTTCTCCCAAATATATCACATCTTCTCCAAGAAATACCACGGTTCCCCCTTCAAATAGGACCTTTTCTCCCACAAATACCTCTTTGATCCCCAAAAGAGGACAGTTTCTTCCAGAAATGCCACATTGCTCCCAAATATATCACATCTACTCCAAGAAATACCAGCTTTCCCTCTTCAAATTGGACCTCTTCACCCACAAATACCCGTTTGATCCCCAAAATAGGACAGTTTCTTCCAGACATGCCACATTTCTCCCAAATAGATCACATCTTCTCCAAGAAATACCAGTTTTCCGCCTTCAAATAGGACCTTTGCTCCCACAAATACATCTTTTATGCCCAAAATAGCACATTTTCTGCCATAAAGGCCAGATTTCTCCCAAATATATCACATCTTCTCCAAGAAATACCAGGGTTCCCCCTTCAAATCCGACCTTTTCACCCACAAATACCTCTTTTATCCCTCAAATTGGACATTTTCTTCCAGAAATGCCACATTTCTCCCAAATAGATCGCAACTTCTCCAAGAAATACCAGGTTTCCCCCTTCAAATAGGACCTATCTCCCTCACATACCTGTTTGATCCCCAAAATAGGACAGTTTCTTCCGGAAATGCCGGATTTCTCCCAAATAGATCACATCTTCTCCAAGAAATACCAGGGTTCCCCCTTCAAATAGGACCTTATCACACACAAATACCTCTTTTATCCCCAAAATAGGACAGTTTCTTCCAGAAAGGCCACATTTCTCCCAAATGTATCACATCTTCTCCAAGAAATACCACGGTTCCCCTTCAAATAGGACCTTTTCTCCCACAAATACCTGTTTGATCCCCAAAAGAGGAGAGTTTCTTCCAGACATGCCACATTTCTCCCAAATATATCACATCTTCTCCAACAAATACCAGGTTTCCCCTGGAAAGAGGACCTTTTCACCCACAAATCCCTGTTTTATCCCCAAAAGAGGACAGTTTCTTCCAGACATGCCACATTGCTCCCAAATAGATCACATCTTCTCCAAGAAATACCAGGTTTCCCCCTTCAACTAGGACCTTTTCTCCCACAAATACCTCTTTTATCCCCAAAATAGGACAGTTTCTTCCAGAAATGCCAGTTTTCTCTCAAATAGATCACATCTTCTCCAAGAAATACCAGGTTTCCCCCTTCAAATAGGACCTTTTCACCCACAAATACCTCTTTTATCCCCAAAAGAGGACAGTTTCTTCCAGACATGCCACATTTCTCCCAAATAGATCACATCTTCTCCAAGAAATACCAGCTTTCCCCCTTCAAATAGGACCTTTACACCCACAAATACCTCTTTGATCCCCAAAATAGGACATTTTCTTCCAGAAATGCCACATTTCTCCCAAATATATCACATCTTCCCCAAGAAATACCAGGTTTCCCTCTTCAAATTGGACCTCTTCACCCACAAATACCTGTTTGATCCCCAAAATAGGACAGTTTCTTCCAGAAATGCCACATTTCTCCCAAATCTATCACATCTTCTCCAAGATATACCAGCTTTCCCCCTTCAAATAGGACCTTGTCACCCACAAATACCTCTTTTATCCCCAAAAGAGGACAGGTTCTTCCAGATATGCCACATTTCTCCCAAATATATCACATCTTCTCCAAGAAATACCAGGTTTCCCCCTTCAAAGAGGACCTTGTCACCCACAAATACCTCTTTTATGCCCAAAATAGGACATTTTCTGCCATAAAGGCCACATTTCTCCCAAATATATCACATCTTCTCCAAGAAATACCAGGATTCCCCCTTCAAATAGGACCTTTTCACCCACAAATACCTGTTTTATCCCTCAAATTGGACATTTTCTTCCAGAAATGCCACATTTCTCCCAAATATATCACATCTTCTCCAAGAAATACCAGCTTTCCCCCTTCAAATAGGAACTTTTCACCCACAAATACCTCTTTTATCCCCAAAAGAGGACAGTTTCTTCCAGACATGCCACATTTCTCCGAAATAGATCACATCTTCTCCAAGAAATACCACGTTTCCCCCTTCAAATAGGACCTTTTCACCCACAAATACCTCTTTTATCCCCAAAATAAGACAGTTTCTTCCAGAAATGCCACATTTCTCCCAAATAGATCACATCTTCTCCAAGAAATACCAGGGTTCCCTGTTCAAATAGGACCTTTTCACCCAAAAATACCTCTTTGATCCCCAAAAGTGGACAGTTTCTTCCAGACATGCCACATTTCTCCCAAATATATCACATCTTCTCCAAGACATACCAGCTTTCCCCCTTCAAATAGGACCTTTTAACCCACAAATACCTGTTTTATCCCCAAAATAGGACAGTTTCTTCCAGAAATGCCACATTTCTCCCAAATAGATCACATCTTCTCCAAGAAATACCAGGTTTCCCTCTTCAAATAGGACCTTTTCACCCACAAATACCTCTTTTATCCCTCAAATTGGACATTTTCTTCCAGAAATGCCACATTTCTCCCAAATAAATCACATCTTCTCCAAGAAATACCAGCTTTCCCCCTTCAATTAGGACCTTTTCACCCACAAATACCTGTTTGATCCCCAAAATAGAACAGTTTCTTCCAGAAATGCCAGATTTCTCAGAAACATATCACATCTTCTCCAAGAAATACCAGGTTTCCCCCTTGAAATAGGTCCTTTTCACCCACAAATACCTCTTTTATCCCCAAAAGAGGACAGTTTCTTCCAGAAAGGCCACATTGCTCCCAAATATATCACATCTTCTCCAAGAAATACCAGGTTTCCCCCTTCATAGAGGTCCTTTTCACCCACAAATACCTGTTTGATCCCCAAAAGAGGACAGTTTCTTCCTGACATGCCACATTTCTCCCAAATATATCACATCTTCTCCAAGAAATACCGGATTTCAAAATTCAAATAGGACCTTTTCACCGAAAAATACCTGTTTGATCCCCAAAATATGACAGTTTCTTCCAGAAATGCCACATTTCTCCCAAATATATCACATCTTCTCCAAGAAATACCACGTTTCCCCCTTCAAATAGGACCTTTTCACCCACAAATACCTGTTTTATCCCCCAAATTGGACATTTTCTTCCAGAAATGCCACATTTCTCCCAAATATATCACATCTTCTCCAAGAAATACCGGGTTTCCTCCTGAAATAGGACCTTTTCACCCACAAATACCTCTTTTATCCCCAAAATAGGACAGTTTATTCCTGACATGCCACATTTCTCCCAAATAGATCACATCTTCTCCAAGAAATACCAGGTTTCCCCCTTCAAATAAGACCTTTTCACCCACAAATACCTCTTTTATCCCCAAAAGAGGACAGTTTCTTCCAGAAATGCCACATTTCTCCCAAATATACCACATCATCTCCAAGAAATACCAGGTTTCCCCCTGGAAATAGGACCTTTACACCCACAAATACCTCTTTTATCCCCAAAATAGGACAGTTCCTTCCAGAAATGCCACATTTCTCCCAAATATATCACATCTTCTCCAAGATATACCAGCTTTCCCTCTTCAAATTGGACCTTATCACCCTCAAATACCTGTTTGATCCCCAAAAGAGGACAGTTTCTTCCAGAAAGGCCACATTTCTCCCAAACATATCACATCTTCTCCAAGAAATACCAGGTTTCCCCCTTCAAATAGGACCTTTTCACCCACAAATACCTCTTTTATCCCCGAAATAGAACAGTTTCTTCCAGAAATGCCACATTTCTACCAAATATACCACACCTTCTCCGAGAAATACCAGGTTTCCCCCTTCAAATAGGACGTTATCTCCAACAAATACCTCTTTTATCCCTCAAATAGGACAGTTTCTTCCAGAAATGCCACATTTCTCCCAAATATATCACATCTTCTCCAAGAAATACCAGGTTTCCCCCTGGAAATAGGACCTTTTCACCCACATATACCTCTTTTATCCCCAAAAGAGGACAGTTTCTTCCAGACATGCCACATTTCTCCCAAATAGATCACATCTTCTCCAAGAAATACCAGGTTTCCCCCTTCAAATAGGACCTTTTCAGCCACAAATACCTCTTTTATCCCCAAAAGAGGACAGTTTCTTCCAGAAAGGCCACATTTCTCCCTAATAGATCACATCTTCTCCAAGAAATACCAGGTTTCCCCCTTCAAATAGGACCTTATCACCCACAAATACCTCTTTTATCCCCAAAATAAGACAGTTTCTTCCAGAAATGCCACATTTCTCCAAAATATAACACATCTTCTCCAAGAAATACCAGGGTTCCCCCTTCAAATAGGACCTTTTCACCCTCAAATACCTCTTTGATCCCCAAAATAGGACAGTTTCTTCCAGAAATGCCACATTTCTCCCAAACATATCACATCTTCTCCAAGAAATACCGGATTTCAAAATTCAAATAGGACCTTTTCACCGAAAAATACCTGTTTGATCCCCAAAATATGACAGTTTCTTCCAGAAATGCCACATTTCTCCCAAATAGATCACATCTTCTCCAAGAAATACCAGGTTTCCCCCTTCAAATAGGATCTTTTCACCCACAAATACCTGTTTTATCCCCAAAATACGACAGTTTCTTCCAGACATGCCACATTTCTCCCAAATATATCACATCTTCTCCAAGAAATACCACGGTTCCCCCTTCAAATAGGTCCTTTTCCCCCACAAATACCTCTTTTATCCCCAAAAGAGGACAGTTTCTTCCAGAAATGCCACATTTCTCCCAAATATAACACATTTTATCCAAGAAATACCAGGGTTCCCCCTTCAAATAGGACCTTTTCACCCTCAAATACCTCTTTTATCCCCAAAATAGGACACTTTCCTCCAGAAATGCCACATTTCTCCCAAATATATCACATCTTCTCCAAGATGTACCGGATTTCACCATTCAAATAGGACCTTTTCACCCACAAATACCTGTTTTATCCCCAAAATAGGACAGTTTCTTCCAGACATGCCAGATTTCTCCCAAACATATCACATCTTCTCCAAGAAATACCAGCTTTCACCCTTCAAATAGGACCTTTTCACCCACAAATACCTGTTTTATCCCCAAAATAGGACAGTTTCTTCCAGACATGCCACATTTCTCCCAAATATATCACATCTTCTCCAAGAAATACCAGGTTTCCCCCTGGAAATAGGAACTTTTCACCAACAAATGCCTGTTTTATCCCCAAAATACGACAGTTTCTTCCAGAAATGCCAGATTTCTACCAAATATATCAGATCTTCTCCAAGAAATACCAGGGTTCACTCTTGAAATAGGATCTTTTCACCCACAAATACCTCTTTTATCCCCAAAATAGGACAGTTTCTTCCAGAAATGCCTCATTTCGCCCAAATATATCACATCTCCTCCAAGAAATACCAGCTTTCCCCCTGGAAATAGGACCTTTTCACCCACAAATACCTCTTTTATCCCCCTTGAAATAGGACATTTTCTTCCAGAAATGCCACATGTCACCGAAATATAGAACATCTTCTCCAAGAAATACCGGGGTTACCCCTGGAATTAGGACCTTTTCACCCACAAATACCTCTTTTATCCCCAAAATTGGACAGTTTCTGCCAGAAATGCCCGATTTCTACCAAATATATCACATCTTCTCCAAGAAATACCAGGGTTCCCCCTTCAAATAGGAGCTTTTCTCCCTCAAATACCTCTTTGATCCCCAAAATAGGACAGTTTCTTCCAGAAATGCCACATTTCTCCCAAATATATCACATCTTCTCCAAGAAATACCGGATTTCAAAATTCAAATAGGACCTTTTCACCGAAAAATACCTGTTTGATCCCCAAAATACGACAGTTTCTTCCAGAAATGCCACATTTATCCCAAATATATCACATCTTCTCCAAGAAATACCAGCTTTCCCCCTTCAAATAGGACGTTATCTCCAACAAATACCTCTTTTATCCCTCAAATAGGACAGTTTCTTCCAGAAATGCCACATTTCTCCCAAATAAATCACATCTTCTCCAAGAAATACCAGGTTTCCCCCTGGAAATAGGACCTTTTCACCCACAAATACCTCTTTTATCCCCAAAATAGGACAGTTTCTTCCAGAAATGCCACATTTCTCCCAAATATATAACACATTTTATCCAAGAAATACGAGGGTTCCCCCTTCAAATAGGACCTTTTCACCAAAAATACCAGCCTTCTCCCCGCAAATTGGACATTTTCTTCCAGAAATGCCTGATTTCTCCCAAAAATATCACATCTGCTCCAGGAAATACCAGCATTCTTCCTTGAAATAGGAACTTTTCACCCACAAATACCTCTTTGATCCCCAAAATAGGACAGTTTATCCCAGAAATGCCACATTTCTCCCAAATAGATCACATCTTCTCCAAGAAATACCAGGATTCCCCCTTCAAATAGGACCTCTTCACCCACAAAAACCTCATTTATCCCCTAAAGAGGACAGTTTCTTCCAGAAATGCCACATTTCTCCCAAATAGATCACATCTTCTCCAAGAAATACCACGTTTCCCCCTTGAAATAGGACCTTTTCACCCACAAATACCTGTTTGACCCCCCAAATTGGACATTTTCTTCCAGAAATGCCACATTTCTCCCAAATATATCACATCTTCTCCAAGAAATACCACGTTTCCCCCTTCAAATAGGACCTTTTCACCCACAAATACCTCTTTTATCCCCAAATTGGACATTTTCTTCCAGAAATGCCACATTTCTCCCAAATATATCACATCTTCTCCAAGAAATACCGGGTTTCCTCCTGAAATAGGACCTTTTCACCCACAAATACCTCTTTTATCCCCAAAATAGGACAGTTTATTCCTGACATGCCACATTTCTCCCAAATAGATCACATCTTCTCCAAGAAATACCAGGTTTCCCCCTTCAAATAGGACCTTTTCTTTCACAGATCCCGTTTTATCCACAAAATAGGACAGTTTCTTCCAGACATGCCACATTTCTCCCAAATAGATCGCATCTTCTCCAAGAAATACCAGGGTTCCCTTTTCAAATAGGACCTTTTCACCCACAAATACCTCTTTTATCCCTAAAGAGGACAGTTTCTTCCAGAAATGCCAAATTACTCCCAAATATATCACATCTCCTGCAAGAACTACCAGCTTTCCCCCTTCAAATAGGACCTTTTCACCCACAAATACCTGTTTAATACCCAAAATAGGACAGTTTCTTCCAGACATGCCACATTTCTCCCAAATATATCACATCTTCTCCAAGAAATACCACGGTTCCCCCTTCAAATAGGACCTTTTCTCCCACAAATACCTCTTTGATCCCCAAAAGAGGACAGTTTCTTCCAGAAATGCCACATTGCTCCCAAATATATCACATCTACTCCAAGAAATACCAGCTTTCCCCTCTTCAAATTGGACCTCTTCACCCACAAATACCCGTTTGATCCCCAAAATAGGACAGTTTCTTCCAGACATGCCACATTTCTCCCAAATAGATCACATCTTCTCCAAGAAATACCAGTTTCTTCCGCCTTCAAATAGGACCTTTGCTCCCACAAATACATCTTTTATGCCCAAAATAGCACATTTTCTGCCATAAAAGGCCAGATTTCTCCCAAATATATCACATCTTCTCCAAGAAATACCAGTTTTCCCCCTTCAAATAGGACCTTTTCACCCACAAATACCTCTTTTATCCCTCAAATTGGACATTTTCTTCCAGAAATGCCACATTTCTCCCAAATAGATCGCAACTTCTCCAAGAAATACCAGTTTCCCCCTTCAAATAGGACCTATCTCCCTCACATACCTGTTTTATACCCAAAATAGGACAGTTTCTTCCGGAAATGGCCGGATTTCTCCCAAATAGATCACATCTTCTCCAAGAAATACCAGGGTTCCCCCTTCAAATAGGACTTATCACACACAAATACCTCTTTTATCCCCAAAATAGGACAGTTTCTTCCAGAAAGGCCACATTTCTCCCAAATGTATCACATCTTCTCCAAGAATACCACGGTTCCCCTTCAAATAGGACCTTTTCTCCCACAAATACCTGTTTGATCCCCAAAAGAGGAGAGTTTCTTCCAGACATGCCACATTTCTCCCAAATATATCACATCTTCTCCAACAAATACCAGGTTTCCCCTGGAAAGAGGACCTTTTCACCCACAAATCCCTGTTTTATCCCCAAAAGAGGACAGTTTCTTCCAGACATGCCACATTGCTCCCAAATAGATCACATCTTCTCCAAGAA